>QLOD02179072.1:0-11077 GCA_003260245.2 Sideroxylon spinosum
CGGTCATAAAAATTTATTTTCTAATCTAGTGCAAGTGAGCAGAGACAGTGATGATAAAAAGTACGAAACACAAGGCATGACAGAGAAAAACAAAATTTTCTTACCAACAATCTAAGATGTTGCGAGAGTATAAACACTTGGTCAAAGAAGAAAAAAGGGATGAGGCCAAGAAGATCTGAAAAGGTTAATATGGAAAAACAGCGGCAGCAAATTCTTGGTAATAAAAATTTATTTTTTAATGGGGTGCAAATGAGCATGGAAGATGATAATAAAATGTGAGGAATATAGCACAAGAGATAAGAGAAAAAAATTTGCATGCCAATATTCAAAGTGTTGAACAAGTAAGAACTAGAGTTATCAGCAAGCCAACTAAAAAGAGATTAGTATAAGAATAAAACAAGAGAATGGAGGAGGCAATGGGTTAGAAAAAGAAAATTGAAAAAAAATTCTACGATCCCGATTATGATGGAAGATACCTCAACTAGAAATGGGAAAGATAAAACAATGGAGATAGACAGCTCAAACTTGGACAACCCTTTAGCTGGGGGCTTGTGAAAGCAACAGAGAGTGGGTTATAAAAGATAAGAGGGTGAGGTAGAAACATTTAAAATGGCTTATTGTGGGTAGACAATGGTACAAGTTAGTGGTGACAATGATTTTGCTATTAAAGGGGTACAAGTAAGCATAGAAGATCTTGATAAAAAGTATGGAATATAACTAAAGTGAACTAACTTACTGATTGATAAGTAAGAAAATAAAAGCGAAAAATGAAACAAACAAGTTTTATTCTAGAGTAGCTAATTTGGTTTCATAACAATAACACTTGAGATAGAAGAACAAAATTTGTTTTCCAATGTTCAAGGTATTTTACAAGTAAGAGGCTTTGGTTATCTAGGAACGAACTGAAGATCAGTAGACAATAATAGAACAAGAGAGAAGGAGGTAGTGGCTTAAAAGAAGAAGAGAGAGAAACACTACAATGTGGGTTATGGTAAAAGATAGCTTAACTAGCAAAAGGGAAGGTAAACTAACAGTGGAAAATAGCTCAGACTCATACAACTCCTCCACTTGGGTTTCTAAAAGGAAAAAAATAGTATATTAAACAAGAGAAAAGGGATGAGGTAGATGCATCTAAAATGGTTAATGTAGGAGGATAGGGGTAGCAAGATCCTAGTGATACAATTTTTTTAATAGGGTACAATTAATCATGGATGCTGAAGACAAAAAGAGAGCAATATAACACATGCAAAAGAAGAGAAAATTTTGCTCCCAAATGTTCAAGGTCATGCACAGGAAAGATGCCTAATAATCAGGGAGCCAACTGAAGAAGAATGGTGTGGAATAGAATAAGAAAATAGAGGAGCAGGTCGGTCAGAAGAAACAAGAAGGATGTACTATAATCCTAATTATAGTAGAAGATAGCTCAACTAGCAAATGTCAAGGTTAGGCAACGTAGACGGACAAATGAAACTCGAACAACTCTTCCTCTTAGGGTTTAAAAAGGAATAAACAGAGGTTAAAGAATATAAAAGGGGATAAGATAGATACATCTGAAAGGGTCAATGTGGAATAAAAGTGGCGTTAAGTTCATGGTAATGAAAATTTACTTTCTAATGTAGTGCAAGTGAGTATGGACGGTGATGATAAAAAATAAGGAATACAAGACACGATATAGAAGAACAAAATTTGCTTGCCAATGATTCAAGTTGTTGCACGAGTAAGAGGCTTTGGTATTAAGGAACCAACAAAAATAGAATGGTATACGAGTGGAAGAAGAGAAATGCGAATGCGCTGGGTTAGAAGAAGAAAAGAGAGAGATACTATGACAATGATGATTCAAAATTCTAATTCAACTAGGAAAAGGAAACATAAAGCAAAGGAGACGAACAACCTAGACTCAAATAACTCTTTCTTTTAGTGAATAAAAAAAACTAAACATTTAGTCAAAGAAGAAAAAATGGAAGAGGCAAAAAGATCTAAAAAGGTTAATATGGAATGATAATGGCGGCAAGTTCATAGTAATAAAAATTTATTTTTTAATGAAGTGCAGGTGAGTATAGAATATGATGATAAAATGGGAGCAATATAATATAGGAGATCGAAGAAAACAATTTGCATACCAGTATTCAAAGTGTTGAAAAAGTAAGAGGTATAATTATCCACGAGCCAACTAAAGAGAGATTAGTACAAGAATAAAAGCAAAGAATGGAGGAGGTGCTGGATTATAAAAAAAAGAGTAAAATACTATGATCCTGATTATAGTAGAAGATAGCTCAACTAGTAATGGAACGATAAAGCAATCAAAATGGACAGCTTAAACTTTTACAACCCTTTCCCTTAAGGTTATAAAAGGAACAATAGGCGGGTTAAAAAAGATAAGGTGGTGAGGTAAAAACATCTAAAAGGGTTAATCTAGGATGACAGTTGTAACAAGTTAATGGTGACAATGATTTAGTTTTTATAGGGCCACAAGTAAGCATGGAGGGTGATAACAAAAAGCGTGGAATACAACTTAAGTGAATTAACTTATTGTTCGGTAAGTAAGAAAATAAAAGTGAAAAATGAAAACAAACGATTTTTATTTGGGAGTAGATAATTTGGTTTCATAAATATATCACTTGCCATAGAAGAACAAAATTTGCTTCTCAATCCTCAAGGTATTACACAAGTAAGAGGCCTTACTTATTTGAGAATGAATTGAAGACCAATGGGCAAGAAAAGAACAAGAGAGAGAATGAGGTGGTGTGTTAAAAGAAAAAGAGAGAGAAACACTACAATGTTGGTTACGGTAAAAGATTGCTCAACTGGCAAAAGTGAAGGTAAACTAACAGAGGGGAATAGCTCAGACTCATACAACTCTTTCACTTAGGGTTTAAAAAAAAAAAGCAAACTAAAGAAAAGAAACAGGATGAGGTAGATGCATCTAAATGGGTTAATGTAGGAAGATAGGTGCAACAAGAGATTGGTGATAAATTTTTTTTTTAATAAGGTGCAATTAAACATGGATGGTGATGACAAAACGAGAGCAATATGACACTCGCAAAAGAAGAAAAACGTTTTCTCCCCAAAGTTCAAGTTCATGAATAGGAAAGAGGCCTAATTATCAGGAAGCCAATTGAAGAAAAATAGTGTGGGAATAGAACAAGAAAATAGAGGAAATGGTAGGTCAGAAGAAAAAGAGAGAGATATACTATAATCCTAATTGCAGCAGAAAATAGCTTAACTGGCAAACGAAAAGGTTAGGCATTATAGAAAGACTGCTTAGACTCGAACTACTGTTCCTCTTAGGGTTAAGAATGGAACAGACAGTGGGTTACAGAGCATGAGGGATGAGGCAAATCCTTCCAAAAAGGTTAATGTGGAATAACAGTGGCGTCAATTTCGTGGTCATAAAAATTTATTTTTTAACTAGTGCAGGTGAGCATGGACAGTGATGATAAAAAATAGGGAATATGAGACACGTGATAGAAGAATCAAATTTCTTACAAGGGACTCAAGGAGTTCCGCAAGTAAAAGACCTTGGTATTAAGGAACCAGGTGAGAAGGAATGATGGCGGAGCAGAAGAAGAGAAATGCGAATGAACTGGGTTAGAAGAAAAAAATAGAAAGATACTCGGATGATGATTATTCAAAAATTTAATTCAACTCGGAAAGAGAAAGATAAAGTAACAGAGACGGGTAAGCCAGACTCAAACAGCTCTTTCTTTTATTAAATAAAAAGAAATAAACAGTTGGTTAAAGAAGAAAAAAGAGATCAGGTAAAAAAGATATTAAAAGGTTAATATGGGACAATAACGGCAGGAAGTTCATGGTAATAAAAGTTAATTTTTTAATGGGGTACGAATGAGTATGGAAGGTGATGATAAAATGGGACGAACGTAACATAGGAGATAGAAGAAAAAAATTTGCATGCCAATATTCAAAGTACTGAATAAGTAAGAAGTATAAATATCAGTGAGCCACTTAGAGAGCGATTAGTACAAGAGTAAAACAAGAGAATAGAAGAGGGAGTGAGTTAGAGAAAAACAAATAAAAATTCTATGATCCCGATTATGATAGAGGATAGCTCAACTAGCTTTGGAAAGACAAAGCAATAAAAATGGACAGCTCAAACTTTGACAGCCCTTTCCCAACGGGTTATAAAAGGAACATGGGGGGTTAAAAAAGATAAGGTGGTGAGGCGAAACATCTTAAAGGGTTAATATAAGAAGATAACGACAATAAGTTAACGGTGATAATGATTTAGTTTTTGAAGAGGTACAAGCATGGAAGGTCATGACAAAAAGCATAGAATATAACTGAAGTGAACTAACTTATTGATTGATTAGTAAGAAAATAAAAGAGAAAAATGAAAACAAATGAGTTTTATTCGAAAGCAATTAATTTGGTTTCATAACAATAACACTTGAGATAGAAAAACAAAATTCTCTTGCCAATATTCAAGGTGTTGCATAAGTAAGAGGCCTTGCTTATCCAGGACCAAACTAAAGACTAGTGGGTAATAATAGAACAAGAGAGAGAAGGAGGCGGTGGGTTAAAAAAAAGAGAGAGAAACACTACAATGTTGGTCATGGTAAAAGATAGCTCAACTGGCAAAAGGGAAGGTAAACTAAAAGAGTGGAATAGCTCAAACTCATACGACAGCTTCAACTGGGTTTCTAAAAAAAATAAAAATAGATTGAAGAAGAGAAAATGTACGAGGCACATGGATGTAAAACGGTTAATGTACAAAGATACAGGGAGCAAGAACCTAGTGATAAAAATTTATTTTTTTAATAGGGTGCAATTAAGTATGGATGGTGATGACAAAAAAGAGAGCAATATAACACTTGCAAAAGAAGAAAAAAAATATGCTCCCCATTGTTCATGGTCATGCATGAAAAAGAGGCCAATATATTAGGGAGCCAATTGAAGAAGAACGGTGTTGGAATAGAATAAGAAAATAGAGGAAGCAGTAGGTCAAAAGAAAATGAGAAAGATATAACATAATCCTATTTATAATAGAAGATAGTTCAACTGGCATACAAAAAGGTTAGGTAATATAGACGGACAACTCAGACTCGAACAACCTTTCTTCTTGGGGTTCAAAAAGGAATAGATAGTGGGTTAAAGAATATAAAGGGGATGAGACAGATACATCTAAAAGGGTTAATGTGGAATAACAATACCATCAAATTCATGATCATAAAAATTTATATTTTAATGTAGTGTAAGCAAGCACGGTTGATGATAGTTAATAATAGGATATACGAGACATGAGACAAAAGAAATAAATTTGCTTACCATCGATTCAAGGTGTTGTACATGTAAGAGGCTTGGTATTTAAGAACCAAATGAAAAAAATGGTGCAGGAGTAGAAGAATAGAAATGCAAATGCACTAGGATAGAAAAAGAAAGAAGAGAGACAACATAATGACGATTATTCAAAAATCTAATTGAACTAGGAAAAGGAAAGATGAAGCAATGGAGACGGATCACCCAAACTCGAACAGCTCTTTCTTCTAGTGAATAAAAGGGAATAAACACTTGGTCAAAGAAGAAAAAAGGGATGAGGAAGAAAGATCTAAAAAGGTTAATACAAGAAGATAGCATCAGCAAGTTCATGGTAATAAAAATTTAATTTTTAATGGGGTGCAAGTGAGTATGAAAGGTGATTACTTAATGGGAGGAATACAATGAAAAAGATAGAAAAACAAATGTATGCCAACATTCAAAGTGTTGGATGACTAAGAAGTATTGTTACAGTAAGCCAACTAGAGAGGGATTAGTACAAGAATAAATCAAGAGAATGGATGACTCGATGGGTTAGGAAAAAAAAAAAGAGAAAAATGCTATGATCCCAATTATAAAAGAAGATAGCATAAATAGCAATGGAAAGATAAAAGCAATAGAAATGGAAAACTTAATCTTTGACAGCCTTTTCCCTTAGGCTTATAAAACAAACAGTGGGAGGGTTAAAAAGGATAAGGTGGTTAGGTAAAAACATCTAAAAGAGTTAACATGGGAAGACATTGGCAACAAGTTAATGGTGGCAATGATTTAGTTTTAATCGGGTACTAGTAAGCACGGAAGGTCAAGATAAAAAGCATGGAATATAACTAAATTGAACAAACTTATTGATTGATAAGTAAGAAAATAAAAGAGGAAAATGAAAACAAACGAGTTTTAGTGGAGAGCAACTAATTTAGTTTCATAATAATAACAATTGAGATAGAAGAACAAAATTTGCTTCCCAACGTTCAAGGTTTTGCACAAGTGAGAGGCCTTAGTTTTCTAAGAACAAACTGAAGGCCAACGAGCAAGAATAGAACAAGAGTGAAGGAGGCAATCGGTTAAAAGAAAAAAAGAGAGAAACATTACAATGCTAGTTATGGTAAAAGATAACTCAATGGCAAAAGAGAAGGTAAACTAATAAAGCGGGTTAACGTAGAAACCTAGGGGCAGCAAGTTCTTGGTGATAATAGTTTATTCTTTTCGTAAGTTACAATTAACCATGGATGGTGGTGGCAAAATGAAAGCAATTTAACACCCGTGAAAGAAGAAAAAAATTTGCTCCCCAAAGTTCAAGTTCATGCACAGGAAAGAGGCCTAATTATCAAAAAGCCAATTGAATAAGAATAGTGTGAGAATAGAATAAGAAAATAGAGTAAGCAGTAGGTGAGAAGGAAAATAGAAAGATATACTATAATCCTAATTATAACAGAAGATAGCTCAACTTGCAAACAGAAAGGTTAGGCAATGTAAACGGATAGCTCAGACATAAACAACGTTTCCTCTTGGGATTCATAAAGTAATAGACAATTGGTTAAAGAATGTATAAGGGGGATGAGAAAGATATATCTAAAAGGGTTAATGTGGAATGACTATGGCATGAAGTTCATGGTAATAAAAAAAAATTTAATGTAGTATAAGTAAACAAGGATGATGATGATAAAAAATAAGGAATACAAGACATGAGACAGAAGCACAAAATGTAGCTACCAACGATTCCAGGTGTTACACAAGTAAGAGTCTTTGGTACTATGGAAGCCACTAAAAAATAAATAAATAAATAATGGTGCTGGAGCAGAAGAAGAGAAATACGAATGCATTAGGTTAGAAAAAGAAAAGAGAGAGATAACGTAATGATGATTATTCAAAAATCTAATTCAACTGGGAAAAGGAAAGGAGAAGCAATGGAGACGGATAACCCTTATTTGAATAACTCTTTCTTCTGGAGAATAAAAATGACTAAACACTTCGTCAACAAAGAAGAAATAGATGAGGCAAAATGATCTAAAAAGGTTAATATAGGAAGATAGCGGCAGCAAGTTCATGGTAAGAAAATTTTATTTTTTAATGGGGTGCGAGTGAGTATCGAAGGTGATTACTAAATTGGAGATATATAATGTAAAGGAGGCTTTTCTTATGGTAAAAGATTGCTCAACTGGCAAAAGTGAAGGTAAACTAATAGAGGGAACAGCTCAGATTCATACAACTCATTTACTTAAGGTTTAAAAAAAAGGCAGATTAAAGGAAAGAAAAAGGATGAGGCAGATCATCTAAATGGGTTAATGTAAGAGGATAGGTGCAGCAAGTTCTTGGTGATAAATTTTTTTTTTTAATAAGGTGAAATTAAACATGGATCGTGATGATGAAACGAGAGCAATATGACACCCGCAAAAGAAGAAAGTTTTCTCCCCAAAGTTCAAGTTCATACATAGGAAAGAGGCCTAATTATCAGGAAGCCAATTGAAGAAAAATAGTGTGGGAATAGAACAAGAAAATAGAGGAAATGGTAGGTCAGAAGAAAAATGGAGAGATATACTATAATCCTAATTACAACAGAAAATGGCTTAACTAGTAAACGAAAAGGTTAGGCATTGTAGAAAGACTGCTCAGACTCCAACTACTCTTACTCTTAGGTTAAGAATGGAATAGACAGTGGGTTATAGAGCATGAGGGGAAGAAGCAGATCCATCCAAAAAGGTTAATGTGGAATAGCAGTGGCGTCGAGTTCATGGTCATAAAAATTCATTTTTTAAACTAGGGCAAGTGAGCATGGACGATGACGATAAAAAATAGGGAATATGAGACATGAGATAGAAGAATAAAATTTCTTGTAAGGGACTCAAGGAGTTCCGCAAGTAAGAGGCCTTGGTATTAAGGAACCAACTGAGAAGGAATGATGGCGGAGCTGAAGAAGAAAAACGCGAATGAACTGGGTTAGAAGAAAAAAAGAGAAATATACTACGATGATGATTATTTAAAAATCTAACTCAACTGGGAAAGAGAAAGATAAAGTAACGAAGATGGATAACCAAGACTCGAACAGCTCTCTGTTCTATTGAATAAAAAGGAATAAACACTTGGTTATTGATGAAAAAATAGATAAAGCAAAAGAGATATTAAAAGGTTAATATGGGACAATAGCAGCAGCATGTTAATGGTAATAAAAATTCATTTTTTGATGAGGTGCGAGTGAGTATGGAAGGTGATGATAAAATGGGAGGAATATAACACAAGAAATAGAAGAAAAAAATTTGCATGGCAATATTCAAAGTGCTGAATGAGTAAGAAGTATAACTATCAGCAAAACAAAATTTTCTTGCCAATGTTCAAGGTATTACTCAAGTAAAAGGCCTTGGTTATCCGGGAATGAACTGAAGACTAGTGGGTAATAATAGAAAAAAAAGGCAAAAAGGAGATGGTGGGTTAAAAGAAGAAGAGAGAGAAACACTAGAATGCTGGTCGTGGTAAAAGATAGCTCAACTTGCAAAAAGGAAGGTAAACTAAAAGAGCAGAATAGCTCAGACTCACATGATAGCTTCAATTGGGTTTCTAAAAAAAAGTACATTAAAGAAGAGAAAATAGATGAGGTAGATGCATCTAAAGCAGGTAATGTAGAAAGATAGGGGGAGCAAAAACCTAGTGATAAAAATTTATTTTTTTAATAGGGTGCAATTAAATATGGATGGTGATGACAAAAAAGAGGGCAATAAAACACTTGTAGAAGAAGAGAAAAATTTACCCCCATTGTTTATGGTCATGCATAAAAAAGAGGCTTGTATATCAGGGAGCCAATTGAAGAAGAACGGTGTTGGAATAGAACAAGAAAATAGTGGAAGCGGTAGTTCAGAAGAAAAATAGAAAGATGTAGTATAATCCTAATTATAATAGAAGGTAGCTCAGCTGGCAAACAGAAAGGTTAGGTAATGTAGACGGATAACTCAGACTCGAATAACTTCTCTTTGTGGGGTTCAAAAAGGAATAGATAGTGGGTTAACGAATATAAATGGAATGAGACAGATATATCTGAAAGGGTTAATGTGGAATAATAATGCCATCAAATTCATGACCATAAAAAATTATTTTTTAATGTAGTGCAAGCGAGCATGGATGGTGATGGTAAATAATAGGGAATACAAGACATGAGACGGAAGAAAAAAAATTGCTTACCAACGATTTGAGGTGTTACGCAAGTAAGAGGCTTGGTATTTAGGAACCAACTGTAAAGAATTCTACTAATGAATAAAAAGGAATAAACTCTTGGTCAAAGAAGCAACAATGGATAAGGAAGAAAGATCTAAAAAGGTTAATACGTGAAGACAGCGGCAGCAAGTTCATGGTAATAAAAAATTAATTTTTAATTGGGTGCAAGTGAGTGTGAATGGTGATTACTAAATGGGAGGAATATAATGCAAAAGATAAAGGAAAAATATTTGCATGCCAATATTCAAAGTGTTGGATGACTAAGAAGTATAGTTATCAACAAGCCAACTATCAAGAGATCAGTGCAAGAACAAATTAGGAGAACGGATGGGTCGATGGGTTAAGAAAGAAAAACAATATAATATACTATGATCCTGATTATAAAAGAAAATTTCGTAAATAGCAATGGAAAGATAAAAGCAATAGAAATGGATAGCTCAAACTTTGACAACCCTTTTCCTTAGTATTATAAAAGAAACAGTGGGAGGGTTAAAAAGGATAAGGTGGTTAGGTAAGGTGACAATGATTTAGTTTTAATGGGGTACAAGTAAGCATGGAAGGTCATGATAAAAAGCATGGAATATAACTAAACTGAACAAACTTATTGATTGATAAGTAAGAAAATAAAAGAGGAAAATGAAAACAAATGAGTTTTAGTCGAAAGTAACTAATTTGGTAATTTAGTTTCATAACAATAACAGTTGAGATAGAAGAAAAAAATATTGCTTCCCAATGTTCAAGGCATTGCACAAGTAAGAGGCCTTGGTTATCCGAAGCAAACCGAATACTAGTGTGCAAGAATTGTGCAACTTAGTGAAAGAGGTGCTGGGTTAAAAAAAGAAGAGAGAGAAATACTACAATGCCAATTACAATAAAAGATAACTCAGTGGCAAAAGAAAAGGTAAACTAACAGAAGGGAATAGCTTAGACTCATACAACTTCTTCACTTAGGGTTCTTAAAAAAAGCAATAGATTAAAGAAGAGAAAATAGATTAGGTAGATGCATCTAAACAAGTTAATGTAGGAAGCTAGGGGCAGCAAGTTCTTGGTGATAATATGATGTAATCAAGCATGGATGGTAATGATAAAACAAGAGCAATATAACATTGTGAAAGAAGAAAAAAATTTGCTCCCCAAAGTTCAAGTTCATGTATAAGAAAGAGGCCTAATTATCACGGAGCCAATTGATGAAGAATGGTGTGAGAATAGAACAAAAAAGTAAAGAAAGTGGTAGGTGTTGGGGAATGCGGAAAAACCCTAAGATCACGACTATAGTGTATATAATTAATACTAAAAATTCTTTACCATTCTATACTATGAGAACAAGATCATACCTTCAAGATCTCTCTGGTTTGATCTCGACAAATCCAATAGAGAAAAATTTTGTTGACTTCGATTCGAATGCTCGATCTCAACCATCAGCCTTCTGCCGTATTCCCGAAAATACCTTCCTTCTCTCTCACAAGATGGTGGGATCTCTTGGCAGTTTCTTTAGGGTTCTTATTTTTCTCTTCTGAAAATGTTAACCCTAGCCACCACAAGAGAGGGTATTTTATAGGGCTACAACAGGGACCAATAGGCAAATAAGAGAAGGACTTCCTATGTA
>QLOD02179090.1:0-11075 GCA_003260245.2 Sideroxylon spinosum
TTTCTAGAAAAATGTTATAACAGGAAAACGGAGTTACGTAGCAAAAGTTATGCCAGATTTAGGATTTTAACGACCGCACCGGCATAACAACGACCCCAGTTCTCCAAGCAGTGTTTCGCTATTGTGTTTACATCCCCCAATGTTGTAATAATCTTCCAGGGCCTTTGTCTCGTTACAATCTTTCCAGAAAAATACTATAATAAGAAAACAGAGTTACGTGACAAAAGTTATGGCCGATTTAAGATTTAATGACCGTGCGGGCATAAAGACGACCCCAGGCCTCCACGTAGTCTTCCGCTATGCTATTTACATCACCCAATGATGTAATAATTTTCCAGGGCCTTTGTCTTATCACAAACTTTCCAAAAAAACCTTACAATAACAAAAACGAGTTACTAGCAAAAGTTATGGCCGATTTAAGATTTTAACGATCGCGCGGGCATAACGACGACCCTAGGTCTCCAAGTAGTCTTTCGCTATTGCGTTTACATCCCTCAATGCTGTAACAATATTCCAGGGCCTCGTTACATTCTTTCCAGAAACATACTATAATAAGAAAATGGATTTACTTTGCAAAAGTTATGGCCGATTTAAGATTTAATGACCGCGCGGCCACAAAGACGACCCCAACTCTTCATGTAGTCTTTGCTATGTTATTCACATCACCCAATGATGTAATAATTTTCCAGGGCCTTTGTCTTATCATAAACTTTCCAGAAAAACTTTGTAATAACAAAAACGAGTTACATAGCATAAGTTATGGCCGATTTAAGATTTTTAATGACCGCACGGGTATAACGACGCCCCTGGGTGTCCAATTAGTCTTATGCTATGCTATCTGTATCATGCATTGACGTGATAATTTTCCAGGGCCTTCGTCTCATCATAAGCTTTCCCGAAACATATCATTATAAGAAAACGGAGTTATGTAGCAAAAGTTATGGCCGATTTAAGAATTACCGATCGTGCGGGAATAAAGACGACCCCAGGTCCCCAAATAGTCTTCCGCTATGCTATCTACATTTTCCAATGATGTAATAATATTCCAGGGCTTTCATCTCATTACAAACTTTCTAGAAACATACTATAATAACAAAATGATGTTACGTTGCAAATGTTATGACTGATTTAAGATTTAACAATCGCGTGGACGTATCGATTATCCCAGGTCTCCAAGTCGTCTTCCGCTGTGCTATCTATACCACATAATGATGTAATAATTTTCCCAAGCTTTAGTCTAATTACAAGCTTTACAAAAACATAATATAATAAGAAAATAGAGTTACGTATCAAAAGTTATGACCGATTTAACAATTAGCGACCAGGGGGGAATATCGACGACCCCAGGTCTCCAAGTTGTCTTCCGCTATACTATTTTCATCACCCAATGACGTATTAATTTTCTATGGCCTTCATCTTTTTATAAGTTTACCAGAAACATATTACAATAAGAAAATGGAGTTACATAACAAAAGATATGCCCGATTTAGAATTTAACGACCGAGTGGGCAAAACGACACCCCTGGGTCTCTAAGTAGACTTACGCTATGCTGTTTGTATCATCCAATGGTGTTAAAATTTTCATAGGCCTTCATCTCACTACATACCTTCCAAAAACATATTATCATAAGAAAATGGAGTTACGTAGCAAACGTTAAGGCCGATTTAATATTTTTATTGGCCCCGCGGGCAAAACAATGACCCCATGTCTTCAAGTAGTGTTCCCAATGCTTTTTACATCGCCCAATGATGTAATAATTTTTCAGGACCTTCGTCTTCTCACAAACTTTCCCAAAAACACTATAATAACAAAAATGGAGTTACGTAGCAAAAGTCATAGCCGATTTAAGATTTTAACGATCGCGCGGGCATAACGACGATCTTAGGTCTCCAAGAAATCTTCAGCTAATGTGTTTAAAACCCCTAATGATGTAATAATTTTCCAAGGCTTTTGGCTTGTTACACGCTTTCCAAAAAGATATTATAATAACAAAATAGAGTTACGTAACAAAAGTTATGTCCGATTTAGAATTTAATGACCAAGTGGGCAAAACGCGCCCCTGGGTCTCGAAGTAGACTCACGCGATACTATCTAAATCACCCAATGCTGTAACGATTTTCCAGGTCCTTTTTCTTAATACAAGCTTTCTGGAAAAATGTTATAACAAGAAAACGGAGTTATGAAGCAAATGTTGTGCCCGATTTAAGATTTTAACGATTACGCGGGCAAAACAACGATCCCAGGTCTCCAAGTAGTCTTCCGCTATTATTTTTACATTCCCCAATGATATAACAATTTGCCAGGGCCTTCGTCTTATTACAAGTTTACCCAAAAAATAAAATAATACGAAAACGGAGTTACGTACCAAAAATTATGTCTGATTTAGAATTTAAAGACCAAGTAGGCAAAACGACGTCCCTAGGTCTCCAAGTAGACTTACGCTATGCTATCTACGTCACCCGATGATGTAACAGTTTTCCAGAGCCTTTGTCTCATTACAAGGTTTCTAGAAAGATGTTATAACAGGAAAACGGAGTTACGTAGCAAAAGTTATGCCAGATTTAAGATTTTAACAACCGCGCGAGCATAAGACGACCCTAGGTCTCCAAGTAGTCTTCCGCTATTGTGTTTACATCCCCCAATATTGTAACAATCTTCCAGGGCCTTTGTCTCATTACAATCTTTCCAGAAACATACTATAATACGAAAACGAAGTTACGTAGCAAATGTTATGCCTGATTTAAGATTTTAACGACTGCGCGGGCAAAACAACGACCCTAGGTCTCCAAGTAGGCTTCTGCTATTACTTTTACATCCCTTAATGATATAACAATTTTCTAGGGCCTTCATCTTATTACAAGTTTACCCGAAAAATAATATAATACGAAAACGGAGTTACGTACCAAAAAATTTGTCTGATTTAGAATTTAACGACCAAGTAGGCAAAACGACACCCCAGGTCTCCAAGTAGACTTACGCTAGGCTGTTTACATCACCCTATGGTGTAACAATTTTCCAGAGCCTTCGTCTCATTACAAGGTTCCTAGAAAAATGTTAAACAGGAAAACGGAGTTACGTAGTAAAAGTTATGCCAGATTTAAGATTTTAATGACCGCGCGGCCATAAGACGACCCCAGGTCTCCAAGTAGTCTTACGCTATTATGTTTACATCCCCCAATGTTGTAACAATCTTCCAGGGCCTTTGTCTCGTTACAATCTTTTCAGAAACATACTATAATAAGAAAACAAAGTTACGTAGCAAAAGTTATGGCCGATATAAGATTTAATGACCGCGCAGGCATAAAGACGACCCCAGGTCTCCATGTAGTCTTCCACTATGCTATTTATATCACCCAATGATGTAATAATTTTTCAGAGTCTTTGTGTTATCACAAACTTTCCAGGAAAACCTTATAACAACAAAAACGAGTTACGTAGCAAAAGTTATGGCCGATTTAAGATTTTAACGACCACGCGGGTACAACGATGCCCATGGGTGTCCAAGTAGTCTTACGCTATGCTATTTGTATTATCCATTGATGTGATAATTTTCCAGGGCCTTCGTCTCATCATAAGATTTCCCGAAACATATCATCATAAGAAAACGGAGTTATGTAGCAAAAGTTATGGCTGATTTAAGAATTACTGACCGGCGGGCGTAAAGATGACCCTAGGTCCCTGAATAGTCTTTCGCTAGGCTATCTACATCTCCCAATGTTGTAATAATATTCTAGGGCTTTCAGCTCATTGCAAGCTTTCCAGAAAATGGAGTTACGTTGCAAAAGTTATGACCGATTTAAGATTTAACAATCGCGCGGGCATGTCGATGACCCCAGGTGTTCAAGTCGTCTTCCGCTATGCTGTTTTCATCACCCAATGATATAATAATCTTCTACGGCCTTCGTCTCATTACATGTCTTCCAGAAACATATTATAATAAGAAAACAAAGTTACGTAGCAAAAGTTATGTCTGATTTAGAATTTAACGACCAAGTGGGCAAAACAACGACCTTGGGTCTCCAAGTAGACTTATGCTATGCTGTTTGCTTCATCCAATGATGTTAAAATTTTCTAGGGCCTTCGTCTCACTACAAAATTTTCAGAAACATATCATCATAAGAAAATAAAGTTACATATCAAAAGTTATGCCCGATTTAAGATTTTAATGGCCGCGTGGGCGTAACAACGACACCATGTCTCTAACTAGTCATTCGCTATGCTGTTTACATCACCAGTGATGTAATAATTTTCCAAGTCCTTTGTGTTATCACAAACTTTCCAGAAAAACTCCATAATGACAAAAACGGAGTTACGTAGCAAAAATTATAGCCGATTCACGATTTTAACGACCGCGCTGGCATGATGACAACCCCAGGTCTCCAATAGTCTTCCGCTGTGCTGTCTGCATCACCCAATGATGTAATAATTTTCCAGGGGCTTCATTTTGTTACAAGCTTTAAAAAACATAATATAATAAGAAACCAGAGTTACGTAGTAGGAGTTATGTCTGATTTAAACTTTAACGACCACACGGGCATAACGACGCTTTATGCCCGATTTAAGATTTTAACGGCCGCGCGGGCATAACTATGACACCATGTCTCCAGCTAGTCTTCCGCTATACTGTTTACATCACCAGTGATGTAATAATTTTCCAAGTCTTTTGTGTTATCACAAACTTTCCAGAAAAACACTATAATAACAAAAACGGAGTTACGTAGCAAAAGTTATAGCCGATTTAAGAATTTAACGACCAAGTAGGCAAAACGACGCCCCTGGGTCTCTAAGTAGACTCACGCGATGCTGTCTACATTACCCAATGATGTAACAATTTTCCAGGGCCTTCGTCTCAATACAAGCGTCCCAGAAAAATGTTATAACAAGAAAAGGAGTTTCGAAGGAAATTTTATGCCCGATTTAAGATTTTAACGACCGCGCGGGCAAAACAACGACCCGAGGTCTCCAAGTAGTCTTTCGCTATTGTGTTTACATCCCCCAGTGACGTAACAGTTCACCAGGAACTTCATCTTATTACAAGTTTACCAAAAAATTAATATAATAAGAAAATGGAGTCACATAGCAAAAATTATGTCTGATTTAGAATTTAACGACCAAGTAGGCAAAACGATGCCCCTGCGTCTCTAAGTAGACTTACGATGTGCTGTTTACATCACCCAATGACGTAACAATTTTCTAGGGCCTTCGTCCCTTACAAGATTTCTAGAGAAACGTTATAACAGGAAAAACGGAGTTACGTGGCAAAAGTTAATGCCAATTTAAGATTTTAATGACCGCGCAGGCATAACGACGTCCTCAGGTCTCCAAGTAGTCTTCCGCTATTGCGTTTACATCGCCCAATGTTGTAACAATCTTCTAGGGCCTTTGTCTCATTACAATCCTTCCAGAAACATACTATAATAAGAAACGGAGTTACGTAGCAAAAGTTATGCCCGATTTAAGATTTAATGACCGCGCAGGCATAAAGACGACCCTAGGTCTCCATTTAGTCTTCTACTATGCTATTTATATCACCCAATGATGTAATAATTTTCCAGAGTCTTTGTGTTATCACAAACTTTCCAGGAAAACCTTATAATAACAAAAACGAGTTACGTAGCAAAAGTTATGGCCGATTTAAGATTTTAACGACCGCGCGGTACAACGACGCCCATGGGTGTCCAAGTAGTCTTACGCAATGCTATCTGTATCACCCTTTGATGTGATAATTTTCCAGGGCCTTCGCCTCCTCATAAGCTTTACCGAAACATATCATTGTAAGAAAACGGAGTTATGTAGCAAAAGTTATGGCTGATTTAAAAATTATTAATTGGCGGGCATAAAGATGATCCTAGGTCCCCGAATAGTCTTCCGCTATGCTATCTACATCTCCCTATGCTATAATAATTTTCTAGGGCTTTCGTCTCATTGCAAGCTTTCCAGAAAACGGAGTTATGTTACAAAAGTTATGATGGATTTAAGATTTAACAATCGCGCGGGCATGTCGATGATCCCTAGCCCCAAGTCGTCTTCCGCTATGCTGTTTTCATCACCGAATGATGTAATAATTTTCTAGGGCCTTCGTCTTATTACAAGTTTTCTAGAAACATATTATAATAAAAAAACAGAGTTACGTAGCAAAGGTTATGTCGGATTTAGAATTTAACGACCAAGTAGGCAAAACGACGACTCTAGGTCTCCAAGTAGATTTATGCTATGCTGTCTGTTTCATCCGATGATGTTAAAATTTTCTAGGGCCTTCGTCTCACTACAAACTTTTTAGAAACATATTATCATAAGAAAATAGAGTTACATAACAGAAGTTATGCCCGATTTAAGATTTTAACGACCGTGCGGGCATAACAATGGCACCATGTCTCCAACTAGTCTTCCGTAATGCTGTTTATATCACCAGTGATCTAATAATTTTCCAAGTCCTTTGCGTTATCACAAACCTTCCAGAAAAACACTATAATAACAAAAACGGAGTTACGTAAAAAAGTTGTAGCCGATTTAAGATTTTAACGACCGTACAGGCATAATGATGCCCCTGGATCTCCAAGTAGTCTTACGCTATGCTATCTATATTATTCAATAATGTAATAATTTCTGAGCGCCTTCATCTCCTCCCAAGCTTTTCAGAAACAAATTATAATAAGAAAACAGAGTTTTGTAATAAAAGTTGTGGACGATTTAAGATTTAAAACGACTGCACGGGCATAACGACGACCCTAGGTCTCGAAGTAGTCTTCCGCTATGCTATTTTATATCACCCAATGATGTAATAATTTTCAAGAGCCTTCGTCTTATTATAAGCCTTTCAGAAACAAGTTATAATAAGAGAGTAAAGTTACGTAGCAAAAGCTATGACCAATTTAGGATTTACTGACCGCACGGGCATAACGATGACCCTAGTTCTCCAAGTAGTCGCCCCCTATGCTATCTACATCACCCAATGACGTAATAATTTTGACGGCCTTCGCCTTTTTACATGCTTTCCAAAATCATATTATAATAACAAAACGGAATTACGTAGAAAAAGTTATGTCCGATTTAGAATTTAACGGCCAAGTGGGCAGAACGACGCCCCTGGGTCTCTAAGTGGACTTACGCTATGCTGTCTGTATCATCCAATGATGTTAAAATTTTCCTGGGCCTTCGTCTCACTTCAAACTTTCCAAAAACATATTTTAATAAGAAGAGAGCTAGGTAGCAAAAGTTATGGCCGATTTAAGATTTTAATGGCCGCACTGGCATAACGACGGCCCTAGGTCTCCATGTAGTCTTCCGTTATGCTATTTACATCACCCAATGATGTAATAATTTTTCAGGGCCTTTGTGTAATCACAAACTTTCTAGAAAAACACTATCATAACGAAAACGGAATTACGTAGCAAAAGTTATTACCGATTTAAGATTTTAACGTACGTGCGGGCAAGACGATGACCCCCGGTCTCCACTGGTCTTACGCTGTGCTGTTTACATAACCCAATGATGTAATAATTTCCCAAGGGCTTCATTTTATTACAAGCTTTGCAGAAACATAATATAATAAGAAAACAGAGTTACGTAGCAAGAGTTATGTCCGATTTAAAATTTAACGACCGTACGGGTATAACGACGCCCCTGGGTCTCTAAGCAGTCTTACGCTATGCTATCTGTATTATTCAATAATGGAATAATTTCTGAGGCCTTCGTCTGTTCGCAAGCTTTCCGGAGACATATTATAACAAGAAAACAGAGTTATGTAACAAAAGTTATGGCGATTTAAGATTTTAACGACCGCACGAGCATAACGATGACTCTAGGTCTCCAAGTAGTCTTCCGCTATGCTATTTACATCACCCAATGAGGTAATCATTTTCCAAAGCCTTCATCTTATTCTAAGCATTCCAGAAATAAATTATAATAAGAGAGCAGAGTTACGTAGCAAAAGTTATGACCAATTTAGGATTTACTGACTGCACGGGCATAACGATGACCCTAGTTCACCAAGTGGTCGCTCGCTATACTATCTACATCACCCAATGACGTAATAATTTTTGAAGGCCTTCGGCTTTTTACATACTTTCCAAAAACATATTATAATAACAAAATGGAGTTACGTAGCAAAAGTTATGTCGGATTTAGAATTTAACGACCAAGTGGGCAAAACGACGCCCCTGGGTCTCCAAGTAGACTTACGCTATGCTGTCTCTATCATCCAATGATGTTAAAATTTTCCCGGGCCTTGGTCTCACTTCAAACTTTCCAAAAACATATTATCACAAGAAAAGAGAGTTACGTAGCAAAAGTTATGGTCGATTTTAGATTTTAATGGCCGTGCCGGCATAACGACAACCCTAGGTCTCTATGTAGTCTTTTGTTATGCTATTTTCCAATGATATAATATTTTTCCAGGGCCTTTGTGTTATCACAAAAATTTCCAGAAAAACACTATCATAACAAAAATGGAGTTACGTAGCTAAATTTATACCAGATTTTAGATTTTAATGACCGCGCAGGCATAACGACGACCCCAGGTCTCCAAGTAGTCTTCCGCTATTGTGTTTACATCCCCCAATGTTGTAACAATCTTCCAGGGCCTTTGTCTCGTTACAATCCTTCCAGGAACAAACTATAATAAGAAACGGAGTCACTAGCAAAAGTTATGGCCGATTTAAGATTTAAAGACCGCGCGGGCATAAAGACGACCCCAGGTCTCCATGTAGTCTTCCACTATGCTATTTACATCACCCAATGATGTAATAATTTTTCAGAGCCTTTATGTTATCACAAACATTCCAGGCAAACCTTATAGTAATAAAAATGAGTTACGTAGCAAAAGTTATGGCCGATATAAGATTTTAAAGACCGCGCGAGTACAAAGATGCCCATAGGTGTCGAAGTAGTCTTACGCTATGCTATCTGTATCAACAGTTGATGTGATAATTTTCCAGGGCCTTCGTCTCATCATATTCTTTCCCGAATAATATCATTAAAAGGAAACGGAGTTATGTAGCAAAAGTTAAGTCCGATATAAGAATTACTGGCCGACGGGCATAAAGACGACCATAGGTCCCCAAATAGTCATCCGCTATGCTATCGTCTAGGGCCTTCATCTTGCTACAAGTTTTCTAGAAACATATTATAATTAGAAAACAAAGTTACATAGAAAAAGTTTTGTTCGATTGAGAATTTAACGACCAAGCGTGCAAAACGGCGACCCTGCGTCTCCAAGTAGACTTATGCTATGCTGTCTGTTTCATCCAATGATGTTAAAATTTTCTAGGGCCTTTGTCTCACTACAAACTTTTCAGAAACCTATTATTGTAAGAAAATAGAGTTACATAGCAAAAGTTATGCTTGATTTAAGATTTTAATGGCCGCATGGGAATAACAATGACACCATGTCTCCAGCTAGTCTTCGCTATGCTGTTTATATCACTAATGATGTAATAATTTTCCAAGTTCTTTGTGTTATAACAAACTTTCCAAAAAAACACTATATTAAAAAAAACGGAGTTACATAGCAAAAATTATAACCGATTTAAGAATTTAACGACCAAGTAGGCAAAACGACACCCCTGGGTCTCTAAGTAGACTCACGCGATGCTGTCTACATCATCCAATGATATAACAATTTTCCAGGGCCTTCGTCTCAATACAAGCTTTCTAGAAAAATGTTAGAACAAGAAAACGGAGTTACGAATGAAATTTTATGCCCGATTTAAGATTTTGACGACCGCACGGGCAAAACAACGACCCCAGGTCTCGAAGGAGTCTTCCGCTATAATTTTTGCATCCCCCAATGATGTAACAATTCACCAGGCCCTTCGTCTTATTACAAGTTTACCCGAAAATTAATATAATAAGAAAACGGAGTGACATAGCAAAAATTAGATCTGATTTAGAATTTAACGACCAAGTAGCTAAAACGACGCCCCTGGGTCTCCAAGTAGACTTATGCTGTGCTATCTACATCACCCAATGATGTAACAATTTTCCTGGGCCTTTGTCTCATTACAAGATTTCTAGGAAAATGTTATAACAGGAAAACGGAGTTACGTAGCAAAAGTTATGTCAGATTTAAGATTTTAACGATCGTGCGGGCATAACGACGACCCTAGGTCTCCAAGTAGTCTTCCGCTACATCCCCTAATGTTGTAACAATCTTCCAGGACCTTTGTCTCATTACAATCTTTCCAGAAACATACTATAATAAGAAAACGGAGTTACATAGCAAAAGTTATGGCCGATTTAAGTTTTAATGACCACACGGGCATAAAGACGACCCCAGGTCTCCATGTAGTCTTACGCTCTGCTATTTACATCACCCAATGATGTAATAATTTTCCAGTGCCTTTGTGTTATCACAAACCTTCCAGGAAAACCTTATAATAACAAAAACGAGTTACGTAACAAAAGTTTTGGCCGATTTAAGAATTTAACGACCAATGGGTGTCTAAGTAGTCTTACGCTATGTTATCTGTTTCATCCATTGATGTGATAATTTTCCAGGGCTTTCATCTCGTCATAAACTTTCCCGAAACATATCATTATAAGAAAACGGAGTTACGTAGCAAAAGTTATGGCTGATTTAAAAATTACTGACCGGCGGGCATAAAGATGACCCTAGGTCCCTGAATAGTTTTCCGCTATGCTATCTACATCTCCCAATGTTGTAATAATATTCCAGGGCTTTCGTCTCATTGCAAGCTTCCTAGAAAACGAAGTTACCTTGCAAAAGTTATGACCGACTTTGAATTTAATGACCAAGTGGGCAAAACGACGACCCAGGGTCTCCAAGTAGGCTTACGCTATGTTATCTGTTTCATTCGACGATGTTAAAATTTTCTAGGGCTTTCGTCTCACTGTAAATTTTTCAGAAAGATATTGTCATAAGAAAATAGAGTTACATAGCAAAAGTTATGTCTGATTTAAGATTTTAACGGCTGCACAGACATAACAATGACACTATGTCTCCAACTAGTCTTCCGTTATGTTGTTTACATCACCAATGATCTAATAATTTTCCAAGTCCTTTGTGTTATCACAAACTTTCCAGAAAAACACTATAATAACAAAAACGGAGTTA
>QLOD02179098.1:0-11073 GCA_003260245.2 Sideroxylon spinosum
TATATTGCCGTCTGCTTTCAATTATTTATGTGATTGTTTGTTTGGGATATCTAGCACAGTACACGTGTGAATTTTCAGCTACCTATATCGTCCAATGATGGGATAATTTTCCAGGGCCTTTGCCTCAACGCAAGCTTTCCAGAAACATAACATAATTACAAAACGAAGTTACGTAGCAAAAGTTATGCCAGATTTAAGATTTACTGACCGCGCGGGCATAACGACGATCACAGGTCTCCAAGTAGTCTTTCGTTATGCTATCTATATCATCCAATGATGGGATAATTTTCCAAGGCCTTCGTCTGAGCGTAAATTTTCCAGACACATAACATAATAACAAAACAGAGTTGTTTAGCAAAAGTTATTCCAGATTTAAGATTTATCGACCGCACGGGCACAACGACCACCATAGGTCTCCAAATTGTCTTCCACTATGCTGTTTACATCACCTAATAATGTAATAATTTTCCAGGGCCTTCATCTTATTACAAGCCTTGCAAAAACATATTATCATATGAAAGCAGAGTTACGTGGTAAAAGTTTTTCCAATATAAAATTTAACGACGGTGCAAGCACAACGATGCCCTTGGGTCTCCAAGTAGTCTTACACTATGCTATCTGTATCATCCAATGATTGGATAATTTTCCACGGCCTTCGTCTTGTCACTAGCTTTTCAGAAACATATTATAACAAGAAAACGGAGTTACGTAGCAAAAGTTAACACCGATTTAAGATGTTAACGGTCGTGTGGGCCTAACAATGACCCAAGGCCTCCAAGTAGTCTTCCGCTATGCTGTTTGCATCTCCCAATGATGTAATAATTTTCCAGTACCATTCTCTTATAACAAGCATTCCAAAGACATACTTTAATAAGAAAACAGAGTTACGTAGTAAAAGTTATGGCCGATTTAAAATGTTAACTGCCGCGCGGGCCTAAAAACGACCTAAGGTCTCCAAATTTTCTTCCGCTAAGCTATTTACATCTCCCATTGATGTCATAATTTTCTATGGCCTTTTTCTTATCACAATCTTTCTAGAAACATATTATAATAAGAAAACGGACAACATAGCAAAAGTTATGGCCAATTTGAAATTTTAATGACTGCATGGGCATAACGGCGACCCCAGGCCTCCATGTTGTCTTCCACTATGCTGTTTACATCACCCGACGATGTAATAATTTTCCAGGGTCTTCGTCTTATTACAAGCTTTGCAAAGACATATTATCGTAAGATAACGGAGTTACCTAGCAAAAGTTTTGACCAATTTAAAATTTAACGACCGCACGGGCATGACGACGCTCCTGGGTCTTCAAGTAGTGTTACGCTATGCTATCTGCATCATTCAATGATTTAAAAATGTTCGAGGGCCTTCAAATCATCGCAAGTATTCCAGAAACATATCATAATAACAAAACAGAGTTGTGTAGCAATAGTTATACCCGATTTAAGATTTACCGACCGCATGGGCATAACGACGACCACAGGTCTCCAAGTAGTCTTTCGCTATGCTGTCTACATCCTCCAATGATGTAATAATTTTCTAATGCCTTTGTCTTATCGCAAGCTTTGTAGAGACATACTATAATAAGAAAACTGAGTTACATAGTAAAAGGTATGGCCGATTTAAGATGTTAACGGCCGCGCGGGCCTAACATCGACCCATGGTCTCCAAGTTGTCTTCCGCTAGGCTGTTTACATCTTCCAATGGTCTAATAATTTTCCAAGGCCTTTTTCCTATTACAAGCTTTCTAGAAATATATTATAATAAGAAAACTGAGTTACATAGCAAAGGTTATGGCCAATTTGAAATTTTAATGACCATGCGGGCATAACGATGACCCCAGGCCTCCAAGTTGTCTTCCGCTATGCTGTTTACATCACCCGACGATGTATAAATTTTCCAGTTTCTTCGTCTTATTACAAGCTTTACAGGAACATATTATCATAAGATAGCAGAGTTACGTAGCAAAAGTTATGTCCGATTTAAAATTTAACGATCATGCGGGCATAACAACGCTCCTGGGTCTCCAAGTAGTCTTACGCTATGATATTTGTATTATTTAATGATTTGATAATGTTCAAGGGCCTTCGTCTCATCACAAGGTTTCCAGAAACATATCAGAATAACGAAATGGTGTTGTGTAGCAAACGTTATGCTAGATTTAAGATTTACCGACTGCGCCGGATAACGACGACCTTAGGTCTCCAAGTAGTCTTTCACTATACTATATGTATCATCCAATGATAAGATAATTTTCCAAGGCCTTCGTCTCAGCGCAAGCTTTCCAGAAACATAACATAATAACAAAACCGAATTGTGTAGCAAAAAGTTATGCCAGATTTAAGATTTACCGACCGCGCGGGCATAACGACCACTGCATGTCTCCAAGTTATCTTCCGCTATGCTGTTTACATCACCTAATAATGTAATACTTTTCCAGGGCCTTCATCTTATTACAAGCCTTGCAAAAACATATTGTCATATGAAAGCGGAGTTACGTGGTAAAAGTTTTTCCGATATAAAATTTAACGATCGTACACGCACAACGATGCTCCTGGGTCTCCAAGAAGTCTTACGCTATGTTATCTGTATCATTCAATGATGTAACAATTTTCAAGGGCCTTCATCTCATTGCAAGCTTTCCGGAAACTTTTTATAAAAAGAGAACGGAACTACGTCAAAAAAGTTATGGCCGATTTAAATTTTTAACGATCGCGTGGGCATAATGATGACCCCAGGTCTCCAAGTAGTTTTCTGCTATGCTGTTTACGTCACCCAAGGATGTAATAATTTTCCAGGACTTTCGTCTTATGTCAAGATTTGCAAAAATATATTTTCATAAGGAAACAGAGTTACGTAGCTAAAGTTATGTCCGATTTACAATTCAATGACCGCGCGGGCATAACGACGTTCCTGGGTCTCCAAGTAGTCCTACAATATGCTATCTGTATCATTCAACGATGTAATTATTTTCAAGGGCCTTCATCTCATTGCAAGATTTTCAGAAACATATTATAATAAGAAAATAGAGTTACGTAGCAAAAGTTATGGCCAATTTTAGATTTAACGACTGTGCGGGCATAACGACGACCCTAAGCCTCCAAGTAGTCTTTCGCTATGCTATCTACGTCACAACGAGAAGTAATATTTTCCCATGGCCTTCGCCTCATTACAAGCTTTACGGAAACATATTACAATGAGAAAACGGAGTCACGGAGCAAATGTTATGGCCGATTAAAAATTTTAACGACTGCGTGGGCATAACTACGACCCAAGTTCTCCAAGTAGTCTTCTCCTATGCCGTTTACACGACCCAATGATGTAATTTTTTTCAGGGCCTTCATTTTATTACAAGCATTCCAGAAACATATTATTGTCAGAAAACGGAGTTACGTAGCAAAAGTTATGTCCGATCTAAAATTTAACGACCACACGGACACAACGACGCCCCTAGGTCTCCAAGTAGTGTTACGCTATGCTATCTGTATCAAACAATGGTGTGATAATTTTCTAGGGCCTTTGTCTCATTGCAAGCTTTCCAGAAACATATCATAGTAACAAAAAGGAGTTGTGTAGCAAAAGTTATGCCTAATTTTAGATTTACCAACCGTGCGAGCATAACTACGACCCCAAGGCTCCAAGTAGCCTTCTGCTATGCTATCTACATCTCTGAATGATGTAATAGTTTCCCATGGCCTTTAACTCATTACAAGCTTTCAAGAAACATATTACAATAAGAGAACGAAGTTTCGTATCAAAAGTTATGGCTGATTTCAGATTTTAATGACCGCGCGGGCATAACAACGACCCTAGGTCTCCAAGCAGTCTTCCGCTATGTTATCTACTTCAACCAATGAAATAATAATTTTCCAAGGCCTTTGTCTTATTACAAGTTTTTCAGAAACAAATTACAACGAAAAACGGAGTTATGTATCAAAAATAATAGCCGATTTAAGATTTAACGACAGCGCGGGCATAACGACGACTCTAGGTCTCCAAGTGGATTGGGTTATTGACCCAGAGCCGGCTTTAGTCTTTTGCTATGCTATCTAAATCTCTCAACGATTTAATAATTTTACAGGGCCTTCGTCTCATTAAAAGCTTTCCAGAAACATATTATAATAAGAAAATAGAGTTATGTAGCAAAAGGTATGGCCAGTTTAAAATTTTAACGATCGCACGGGCATAACGACGACCCTAGGTCTCAAGAAGTTTTCCACAATGCTGTTTACATAACCCAACACTATAATAATTTTCTAAGGCCATCGTCTTATTACAAGCATCAGAGAAATGTATTATTGTAAGAAGTCAGAGTTAAGTAGCGAAAGTTATGTCCGATCCAAAATTTGACGATCGTGAGGGCACAACGATGCCTTTGGGTCTCCAAGTAGTCTTACACTATGCTATCTGTATAATCCAATGATGTGATAATTTTCCAGGGCCTTCGTCTCATCGCAAGCGTTCTAGAAACATATCATAATAAATAAACAGAGTTATGTAGAAAAAGTTAAGCTCGATTTAAGATTTATCGACCGCGCAGGCATAACGATAACCCCAAGTCTCCAAGTAGTCTTCCGCTATGCTATTTACATCACCTAATAATGTAACAATTTTCCATAGCTTTCATCTTATTAAAAGCTTTGCAAAAACATATTATCATATGAAAATGGAGTTACGTAGCAGAAGTTTTTCCGATTTAAAATTTAATGATCGCGCGGGCATAATGACGCTCCAAGGTTTCCAAGTAGTCTTACGCTACACTATCTGTATCATTCAATGATGTAGCAATTTTCAAGGACCTTCGTCGCATTGCAAGCTTTCCGGAAACATATTGTAAAAAGAAAATAGAGTTTCGTCGTAACATTTATGGCCGATTTTATATTTAACGACCGCACGGGCATAACGACAACCCTAGATCTCCAAGCAGTCTTCCGCTATGCTATCTAAATCACCCACTGGTGTAATAATTTTCCATGGCCTTGGTCTCATTACAATAAGAAAACGGAGTCACGTAGCAAAACTTATGGCCGGTTTAAAATTTTAACGACTACACGACTATAACGACGACTCCAGATCTCCAAGTAGTCTTCTGCTATACTGTTTAAAACACCCAATGACGTAATAACTTTCCAGACCCTTTGTCTTATTACAAGCATTGAGTAGCAAAACAAAATGGAGTTATGTAGCAAAAGTTATGTCCGATTTAAAATTTAACGACCGTGCGGACACAACGACGCTCTGGGTCTCCAAGTAGCCTTACGCTTTGTAATCTGTATCATCCAATGATGGGATAATTTTCCAGGGCCTATGTCTCATCACAAGCTTTCCAGAAACAAAACATAATAAGAAAACGGAATTGTGTAGCAAAAGTTATGCCAGATTTAAGACTTATCGACCGCACGGGCATAACGACCACCACAAGTCTCCAAGTAGCCTTATGCTATGCTAACTGTATCATCCAATAATGGGATATTTTTCCAGGGCCTTCCTCTCAACGTAAGCTTTCCAGAAACATAACATAATAACAAAACAGAGTTGTATAGCAAAAGTTATGCCAGATTTAAGATATATCGACCGTGCAGGCATAACGACGACCACAGGTCTCCAAGTAGTCTTTCGCCATACTATCTATATCATCTAATGATGGGATAATTTTCCAGCGCCTTTTTCTCAGCGCAAACTTTCCAGAAACATCACATAATAACAAAACGGAGTTGTGTAGCAAAAGTTATGCCAGATTTAAGATTTATCGATCGCGCGGGCATAACGACGACCACAGATCTCCAAGTTGTCTTCCGCTATGCTGTTTACATCCTCAAATGATCTAATAATTTTCTGGTGCCTTCGTCTTATCGCAAGCTTTGCAGAAACATATTATAATAAGAAAACGGAGTTACAGAGTAAAAGTTACGGCCGATTTAAGATGTTAACGGCCGCGTGGGCCTAACAACGACCCAAGGTCTCCAAGTAGTCTTCCGCTATGCTGTTTACATCTCCCAATGATGTAATAATTTTCCAGTGCCTTTGTCTTATCAAAAATTTTGTAGAAACATATTATAATAAGAAATTGTAGTTATGTAGTAAAAGTTATGACCGATTTAGGATGTTAACCGCCGCACGATCCGAACAACGACCCAAGGTCTCCAAATTGTCTTCTGCTAGGCTGTTTACATTTCCCAATGATGTCATAATTTTTCAGGGCCTCTTTCTTATTAGAAGCTTTCTACAAGCATATTATAATAAGAAAACGGATCACAGAGCAAAAGTTATGGCCAATTTGAAATTTTAATGAATACGCTAGCATAACGGCGACCCTAGGTCTCCACGTTGTCTTCTGCTATGCTGTTTACATCACCCGACGATGTAATAATTTTCCAGGGTCTTCGTCTTATTGCAAGCTTTGCAGAAACAAATTATCATAAGATAACGAAGTTACGTAGCAAAAGTTTTATCCGATTTAAAATTTAACGACCGCGCAGGCATGACGACGCTCCTGGGTCTCCAACTAGTCTTACGCTATGCTATCTGTATCATCTAACAATTTGATAATGTTCAAGGGCCTTCATATCATCGTAAGCATTCCAGAAACATATCAAAATAACAAAACAGAGTTGTGTAGAAATAGTTATGCCAGATTTAAGATTTACCAACCGCTCGGGCATAACGACGACCATAGGTCTCCAAGTAGTCTTTCGCTATGCTGTTTACATCTTCCAATGTTGTAATAATTTTCTAGTGCCTTCGTCTTATCACAAGCTTTGCAGAAACATACTATAACAAGAAAACGGAGTTGCGTAGTAAAGTTATGGCCGATTTGAGATGTTAACTGTCGCGCGGGCCTAACAATGACCCGTGGTCTCCAAGTTGTCTTCCACCAGGCTGTTTACATATGACCCATGGTCTCCAAGTTGTCTTCCACCAGGCTGTTTACATCTTCCGATGATGTAATAATTTTCCAGGGCCTTTTTCCTATTACAAGCTTTCTAGAAACATATTATAAGAAGAAAACGGTGTTACGTAGCAAAAGGTATGGCCAATTTGAAATTTTAATGACCATGCAGGCATAACGGCGAGCCCAGGCCTCCAAGTTATCTTCCGCTATGCTGTTTACATCACCCGACGATGTATAAATTTTTCAGTGTCTTCGTCTTATTACAAGCTTTGCAGAAACATACTATTGTAAGATAGCGGAGTTACGTAACAAAAATTATGTCCGATTTAAAATTTAACGACCGTGCGGGCATGACAACGCTCCTGGGTCTCCAAGTAGTCTTGTGCTATGATATTTGTATTATTTAATTTTTTGATAATGTTCAAGGGCCTTCTTCTCATTGTAAGGTTTCCACAAGCATATCATAATAACGAAACGGAGTTGTGTAGCAAAAGTTATGCCAGATTTAAGATTTACCGACTACGCGGGTATAACGACGACCATAGGTCTCCAAGTAGTCTATTACCATACTATCTGTGTCATCCATTGATTGGAAAATTTTCCAGGGCCTTCCTCTCAGTGCAAGCTTTCCAGAAATATAACATAATAACAAAACGGAGTTGTGAAGCAAAAGTTATGTCAGATTTGAGATTTACCGACCGCACGGGCATAACGACCACCACAGGTCTCCAAGTTATCTTCGGCTATGCTGTTTATATCCTCCAATGGTGCAATACTTTTCCAGTGCCTTCGTGTTATCACAAGCTTTGTAGAAACAAATTATAATAACAAAACAGAATTACGTGGTAAAAGTTGTCGCTGATTTAAAATATTAATGGCCGCGCGGCCTAGCAACGACCAAAGGTCTCAAAGTTGTCTTTTGCAATGCTGTTTATGTCACCCAACGATGTAATAATTTTCTAGTGCCTTCTTCTTATCACAAGCTTTGCAGAAACATACTATAATAAGAAAACAGAGTTACGTAGTAAAAGTTACGGCCGATTTAATATGTTAACCGCCGCGCGGGCCTAACAATGACCGAAGGTCTCCAAGTTGTCTTCCGCTAGGCTGTTTACATCTCCCATTGATGTAATCATTTTCCAGGGCCATTTTCTTATTACAAGATTTCTAGAAACTTATTATAACAAGAAAACAGACTTATATAGCAAAAGTTATGGCTAATTTGAAATTTTAATGACCGCGTAGGCATAACGGCGACCCCAGGTCTCCAAGTTGTCTGCCGCTACGCTGTTTACATCACCCGATGATGAAATAATTTTCCTGTGTCTTCGTCTTATTAGAAGTTTTGCAGAAACATATTATCGTAAGATAATGGAGTTACGTAGCAAAGGTTATGTCCGATTTAAAATTTCATGATCGCGCGGGCATGACGACGCTCTTGGGTCTCCAAGTAGTCTTACGCTATGTTCAAGGGCCTTTGTATCATCACGAGCATTCATGAAACATATCAAAATAATAAAACGGAATTATGTAGCAAAAGTTATGCTAGATTTAAGATTTACCGACCGCGCGGGAATAACGACGACCACAAGTCACCAAGTAGTCTTTCGCTATGCTATCTGTAGCATCTAATGATGGGATAATTTTCCAGGGCCTTTTTCTCAGCACAAGCTTTCCAGAAACATCACATAATAACAAAACGGAGTTGTGTAGCAAAAGTTATGCCAGATTTAAGATTTACTGACCGCGTGGGCATAACGACGACCACAGATCTCTAAGTTGTCTTCCGCTATGCTGTTTACATCCTCAAATGATCTAATAATTTTCCGGAGCCTTCATCTTATCGCAAGCTTTGCAGAAACATATTGTAATAAGAAAACGGAGTTACATAGTAAAAGTTATCGCTGATTTAAGATGTTAACGGCCGCGCGGGCCTAATAATGACCAAAGGTCTCCAAGTCATCTTCTGCTATGCTGTTTACGTCTCCTAATGATGTAATAATTTTCCATCGCCTTTGTCTTATCACAAGCTTTGCAGAAACGTACTATAATACGAAAACGGAGTTACGTAGTAAAAGTTATGGCCGATTTAAGATATTAACCACCGTGCGGCCCTAAGAATGACCCAAGGTCTCTAAGTTTTCTTCCGCTAGGCTGTTTACATCTCCCGATGACGTAATCATTTTCCAAGGCCTTTGTCTTATTACAAGCTTTCTGGAAACTTATTATAATAAGAAAACGGACTTACATAGCAAAAGTTATGGCTAATTTGAAATTTTAATGACCACGCCGGCATAACGACGACCCCAGGTCTCCGAGTTGTCTACCGCTATGCTGTTTACATCACCTGATGATGTAATAATTTTCTTGTGTCTTCGTCTTGTTACAAGCTTTGAAGAAACATATTATTGTAAGATAACGGAGTTACGTAGCAAAAGTTATGTTCGGGTTAATATTTAACGACCGCGCGGGCATGATGATTCTCTTGGGTCTTCAAGTAGACTTACGCTATGTTAACTGCATTATTCAATGATTTAATAATGTTCTAGGGCCTTCGTCTCATCACGATCTTTCCAGAAACATATCATAATAATGAAACGGAGTTGCATAGCAAAAGTTATGCCAGATTTAAGATTTACCGACCGCGCGGGCGTAACGACGACACGAGGTCCCCAAGTAGTATTTCGCTATGCTATCTGCAGGATCTAATGATGGTATAGCTTTCCAGAGCCTTCGTCTCAGCACAAGCTTTCCAAAAACATAACATAATAACAAAACGGAGTTGTGTAGCAAAAGTTAGGCCAGATTTAAGATTTACTGACCGTGCGGGCATAACGACCATCACAAGTCTCCAAGTTGTCATCCGCTGTGCTGTTTATATCCTCCAATGATGTAATAATTTTCCAGTGCCTTCGTCTTATCATAACCTTTGCAGAAACATACTATAATAAGAAAACGGAGTTACGTAGTAAAAGTTATGGCTGATTAAACATGTTAACCGCCGCGCTGGCCTAACAATGACCCAAGGTCTCCAAGTTGTCTTCCGCTAGGCTGTTTACATCTCCCATTGATGTAATCATTTTCCAGGGTCTTTTTCTTATTAAAAGCTTTCTAAATCTATTATAATAAGAAAACAGACTTGCATAACAAAAGTTATGGCTAACTTTAAATTTTAATGACCGCGCCGGCATAACGGCGACCCTAGGTCTCCAAGTTGTCTGTCGCTATGCGGTTTACATCACCTGATGATGTCATAATTTTCTTGTGTCTTCGTCTTATTTCAAGCATTGCAGAAACATATTATCATAAGATAACGGAGTTACGTAGCAAAAGTTATGTCCGGGTTAAAATTTAACGACCGCGCAGGCATGATGATTCTCCTGGGTCTCTAAGTAGACTTACCCTATGTTAACTGCATTATTCAATGATTTAATAATATTCCAGGGCTTTCGTCTCATCACGATCTTTCCAGAAACATATCATAATAATGAAACGGAGTTACGTAGCAAAAGTTATGCCAAATTTAAGATTTACGGACCGCGCGGGCATAACGACGACACGAGGTCCCCATGTAGTATTTCGCTATGCTATCTGCATCATCTAATGATGGGATAGTTTTCCAAGGCCTTCGTCTCAGCGCAAGCTTTCCAAAAACATAACATAATAACAAAACGGAGTTGTGTAGCAAAAGTTATGCCAAATTTAAGATTTACCGACCCGACGGGCATAACGACCACGACAGGTCTCCAAGTTGTTAGTTGCTGTGCTGTTTATATCCTCCAATGATGGAATAATTTTGCAGTGCCTTCGTCTTATCACAACCTTTGCAAAAACATACCATAAGATGAAAACGGAGTTGCGTAGTAAAATTTATGACCGATTAAAGATGTTAACCGCCGCGCTGGCCTAACAATGACCCAATGTCTCCAAGTTGTCTTCCGCTAGGCTGTTTACATTTCCCACTGATGTAATCATTTTCCAGGGCCTTTTTCTTATTACAAGCTTTCTAGAAACTTATTATAACAAGAAAACAGACTTACATAGGAAAAGTTATGGCTAATTTGAAATTTTAATGACCGCAGGGGCATAACGGCGACCCCAGGTCTCCAAGTTGTCTTCCGCTAGGCTGTTTACATCTCCCATTGATGTAATCATTTTCCAGGGCCTTTTTCTTATT
>QLOD02179122.1:0-33810 GCA_003260245.2 Sideroxylon spinosum
AAATCGAATTATTGTGATTAATTCAATTTAATCCATACCTTCCATTTAAACGATTCACTCAGTCAAACAAGTCAATTACGTGGGCGCTCGGTTCTACGTGTCGCTGCTAGGCCTTGACCTCTCTTGCATGGAATGCATCATCCCCTGTTTAAACATTATTATATAATTATATCGAGAGTGTGAAAACCGCGAGCCCAGCCGGATGGAGCATACACTCATTTACTAAAATAAATTATATATATATATTTTATTACTTACTTATTTGTAAGGAAAGAAATTTAAACCTTTGTTATTGGGTATATTTGAAATTGTACAAATTAATATAAATTTTTAGATATTATGGTTTCGTAATTTATTTTGTCAATAAAAAATTTGATTTAAATTTTGTAAAGGTTTGTAATATGCAAACCGCCGGCCTGATTTGAGTTATTCATGAATAATATTATATTAGTAATCTTTTGTTGCAAACTGTAATATTTTTATTAAAATAAATATTTTTAATAGATATAAATTAAAAAGTTGTTAAGTACAAGGAGAAAAAAAGGGAAATATGAATAAAGATAAAGACATTAGAAATCCGTGGGGGTTAAATTCTTACGGGAATTAAAGATTTGTTAAGTATAGGTAATGAAGAAAAGAAAAGGGAGATATGTCTTGCACTTGTAGGTTGCAAAAGGGATATGTATAACAAATAAAATATAATAAGATTTAGTTTGAATTGTTTATTATAGATTTTTACGTTAAGTAAAATTTTGCGGATGTTTGATGATTTATACTTTATAATTCTAATAAATTTATAATAAAGATAATTTTTTATATTTTTAAAAATTTTCAACCAATTAAGGATTTTTTAATATTTTATTATTTGTTTGTTTTTATTTACGGGGTTTCATTTTTTTTTTTATATTTTTTTGGTTCTTTCAAATAAGAGGTTTTTAATGCATTGTTTTTAATTTTATTCTTTATTTATGAGATTTTTTTTTTTTATGTTTTCACACTTTTGTTTTTTATATGAATTTAAAAATTAAATTTTTATACAACAAATTATTTTTAACATACATTGTGTGCACCTGCTGCTAACGAAATATAACCTTAAGTTATTGTATATAATAAATTTAAAGAATAATATTAACATGGAAATACTTTTTTAAAAATTTAACAAATTATAATGAATCATTAGAATTAAAAAAATATATATGACGAAGCAAATACAAAATATTTAATAAATACATTATAAATATATATTATTTAATTTTATATGAATTATTTTCACGAAAACATCAATTTCTATTTAATGAGGCATAATCTAATTCTATTTTGATAAATTAAAATTTTTATCCTTATCCTTATCCCTTTCATTTCATTTGAATCATACATTGATTAGTATGTTAAATTTTAAATTACTATGCTTACATTAATCATTAAAATTCAAATTAATTAAAAATTATAATACTAAATAATAAATTTATGATCTTACTAAAAATATATTTTTATCAAATAGAAATTTATGAATTTATTTTAAATTTCTAATATACGTTTTAGATAGAATATTTTCTATTAAGATTTATTTGCCTTCTCAACTGTTAAAAAAAAAGTTTCACTTCAGAATCTATTACATGTACACTTTTAAATATATACATACCAACGAGTGTAGTTGATCATTAAGACATATATCATTATTGTTACCAGGGCTTGGTTTTAAAAAAAATACCAAAAACGTTCTAAATTTTATTATTTTTTACTACTTTTTCCAATCAAATTTCATCACTTTTTTATTTTATTTTTTTCTTGTTATCCAAAGACCACCATGGTAATATATCTCACAATATAAAAATGTTCTACTATCTCACAAGATGTCTTACTTTTACACCTATTTTTGTTTTAAGATTTTAACAATATTTATTTGAAGATAATTACAACAATTTTCCAATTAAATTTCTCACCTTTTTTTTTTTTTTTTAAGTTACCTCTCACCTTGAGTGTGATTTCAAGATTTCAGGATAATTTCAACAATCTTCTCTAATTCCTTAAAATTTCAACAGATAATTTATTTATGGATAATTTTATGACAATTCTAACTTTTTCCAATAAAGGTACCTTGGAAATTTAAATAATGTATTTAAAGGCAATTTCAAGATAATTTTGACAATCTTTTTTAATTTTCTAATATTTCAAAGACAATTTATTTATGGATAATTTCAACCAAGACTAATTTCTTCCAATCAAATTCCTTTGAAGATTTCAAGCTTACATTTATAAATGTATTTGAAAGTAATTTGAGGATAATTTCAATAGCCTTCTCTAATTCTTTAAGATTTCAACATATAATTTATTTTGGTTGGTTAAAATACTTTCATAACTTCTTCCAATCAAATTTATCTATGGTTGAATTTCAATCAATAATGATTTTTTCAATAGTATATTTATGTATTCAAGGGAAGATAATATCAATAGTTTTCTTTAATTCTCAAATATTTTTTAGAAACAATTTATTTATGAATATTTTTAACCAAGACACTTTTCTAATTTTTTCCAATAATTTTAACAAATATAGATATTTATGGATCATTTAATTTATCATTTTCAATTTACCTCTCTTTCTTGCGAATATTGACATTTATTTTTGAAAATATTATTTTCAAACAAATCATTTAACCAACGAACACATATATATTTAAGGATATCAATCTTATATTTGAAGATATCAATTCACTAGATTATTAGAATTTGCTTTTCACCTTGAGGATTTCAACAAACGTATTGGAATTTTTCAACAAGAGAATACCTTAAAGGATTTTAGCTGACAACTTCCCCTAAAAGATTTCAAAAACTAACATAAACATTTATATAAACAGTTATAATAGAGAATGCCTTAGAGGATTTTAACTGAATTTTCCTAAAAGATTTCAAAAATTAACGTAAACATTTATATAAACATTTATAATAGAGAACCCCTTAGAAGATTTCAACGAATAACTTTTCCTAGAAGATTTCAAAAACTAACGTAAACATTTATAACAGAGAATGCCCAACGTAAACATTTATATGAACATTTATAACAAAGAATGCCTTAGAGGATTTCAATCAACAACTTCCTCTAGAAGATTTCAACAATTAACGTAAACATTTATAAATATTTATATTTGACGTATTCAAAATTTTCAACAGAGAATGTCTTAGAGGATTTCAATCAACAACTTCCCCTAGAAAATCTCAACAATTAATGTAAATATTTATATAAATATTTATGTTTAATGTATTTGAATTTTTCAACAAAGAATGTCTTAGAGGATTTCAACCGACAACTTCCCCTAAAAGATTTCAACAATTAATGTAAACATTTATGTTTGAAGATAAAAGATTTCAATAACTAACGTGAACATTTATATAAACATTTATGTTTGAAGATATTTCAATCGATGTAGATATTTATATTTGAGAATATCATTTTCAATAAATTATTAGAATTTGCCTCATTCATCTTAAGGATCCTTGAAGATGTCAATCGACAACTTACTTTAAAAGATTATATTTTCGACAGACATTTATAGTTGAGGAAGATTTGAAGATATTTCGATAGCTATTTATATTTGAGAATATTGAGGATATCATTTTTAATAGATCATTATAATCTATCTCATTCATCTTGAGGATGTCAACAGACAATTTAATCTGAAAGATTATATTTTCAATATAGAATGCATTTTAATAGAAATTGATATTTGAGGAAGAAAATTTCACCTTGAGAATCCTTAAGGTTCTGAAAGATAATATTTTCAACAGAGAATGCATTTCAATAGACATTTATATTTGAGGAAGAGGATTTCAACCGACATAGACATTTTTTTTTTTTTAGGATATTGAGGATATCATTTTCAATAGATCATTATTTCAACTGAACGACTTAGAAATTTAGAGTCTGCCTCACTCACCTTGAGATTTTCAACCGATAACTTACACTTACTTTAGAAGATTTATATTTGAGGATATTAGGGATATCCTTTAAGAGGATTTTAATTGACAACTTACCCTATAAGATTTCAATAACCAATATAGACATATATTTTTAAGAATAGCATTTTGACATTTATAAGTGAGGAAAAGGCCAAAAAAATCACACTCAGACATTTATATTTTCAGATATCATTTATCATTTTTAACCGATCATTAGAATTTGTCATTAAGAGAATTAGATATTTATATTTGAGGATATCATTTATCATTTTCAACAGATCATTAGAATTTGTCAATAAGAGGATTAGACATTTATATTTGAGAATATCATTTTCAACATAGCATTTGCCTCTCATCTTAAGGATTTTCATCGGATCATATCTAATCTACATTATCAACAAGACTCATCAATAGAAACTTGCCAAAAAACAAATATATCAATAGACATTTATATTTGAGAATAATTTGATATTTACATTTGAGATAATTTTTGATCGTTTCCGCTTATCCTCTTATGCCCAAAATTTGTCCACGTTCTTTTTATTTTATCATTTTTTATTATTTATCCAATTACAAATATTCAGCCTCCCAAAATTTTTCTAGGCCTGGCAATATATGTTCTTATACAAAATCTATTGTCTTATTTTTTTTATGAGTGATCGAAGTATAAAGTTTAATAGTTAAAAAGTTAATTACTGATTATATATATGTGTATTTTTTGGATGGCAACAGAATAATTTGAAGATAATTTTTGGAATGTTAAAAATTTTTTTTTGTCATTTATAAAATTTTAACCTTTTTTTTTTTTGAAAAGTCTTGTCAAATGTTCCTCCCCAAATGGTTTCCCTTAAATCTGTCAACTTCTTATACAAAATTTATTTTTATAAGTAGTATAATATCAAAGTATTCAAAGTTTTTGGATGATACATTTATTATATATATATATATTTTATCATTGATATGTTGAAAATATATCTTTTTCAGGAGTCAACGTAGAGTTCTTGATTGCTGTCAGCTTGCCCTCTCCTGCATGGTATGCATCATCCCCAATTTAAATCTTTAAAATTATTATAATTATTTAGAGTGTAAAAATTTTGGGATGGTGAGCCGAGCCGAATAAGCTGTTGAGGTTACACTCGTTTGCTAAAAGAAGTTTTATAAGTAAATTTTTAAAAATTATTTATTTGTAACGAAAGAAGTTTAAATAAAGTTGTATAAATTAATAAAAATTTATAAGTCGTGATCACTAATTCTTGAGTAGAAAATTTTAAATTTTGTAGAAACAAACGGCCACATTATATGAAGTTTGTGTTATTCATGAATAATATTATATTAATAATTTTTTGTGTCATATAGCAATATTTTTAATAGATAGAAATTAAAAATTTGTTAAGCAAAAAAAAAGGAAGATATTGGATAAAGATAGAGAGAGAGAAAAAAAAAAGATATGTATTATAATTTTAGATTGTGAAGGTATAAATATTACAAATAAAATAAAATAAAATAGGATTTATTTTGAACTGTTTATTATGGATTTTTTAGATTAATAAAATTACGTAGATGACAGATGATCTATACTTAGAATCTTAATAAAGTTTCAATTAATTAAGGATATACTTTATTTATTTTGTTTGTTTTTGTCCATGGGGTTTTTTTTTCTTTCAAAGAAGGGGTTTTTAATGCGTTGTTTTTCATTTTATTCCTTATTTATGACATTTTATTATGTTTTCACATTTTTAATTTTTATAGGAGTTTAAAAATTAAATTTTTATACAATAAATTATTTTTAACATGCATCGTGTGCATCTGTTGCTAATAAAACATAACCTTAAGTAATTTTATATACTAAATGTAATTAATTATTAACTTTACATATTTTATTAGATATCTGTAATATATAAATTTAAAATATTATTATAGGAGACAATAATTTAAAGAATTATTATTAACATGGAAATAGTTTAATTAAAAATTTTAAAAAATTATAATATAATCCTTAGTATATAAAAATACTATATCATCATGCAAATAAAAAATATTTAAAAAAATATTATAAATATATATAATTTAATTATATTTAAATTATTTTCAAGGAAGCTTTGATTTCTTTTCCACTATTAAAAAAAGAGCGATGATTGTGACAGGGGTTAGAAATTTATTTAAATTTATCTTAATTTATAATTATCTAATAGAAATCTATTTTAATCTAATTTTTTTTTAATAAATTAAAATCTTTATCCGGATCTCTTTCATTAAATTTAGTACGTTAAAAGTTAAATTATTTTGCCTACATTAATTATTAAAATTCAATTTAAGTAAAAATTTTATATTATCATAACCAGAACATATCAATCATTTATGTTAAATGAATGAAAATGATTTCTTTAACAAAAGTATAAAAGGAAACGGATTTTTTTTTTTAATAAAAACTGTTACGTGGTTCGTTAATATAAAATATCCAAATAAAATTTTAAAAAGATTTACAGTGTAAATAAGGGATAAAATTTTATTATTATAATAAATAAAAGTTTAGATATTAAAAAAGTCAGTATAAAAAAGGTTTATAAGAACACACAATAATATTATTCATCCTTTTTACTTATTATTTATTTAGGTACGGACAAGAGATACCATGGAGATCGGATTTTAGCCATGGCGACGACGTTACGAGTGTGGGACCCACCAGAAGAAAGTTCTATTTTCGCTTAAAACTCAAACAAGGATGGAATTGCTTATTCATGTAGATCTATAATTAGGGGGTGTTTGAGGGAGTGGAGTTTGAATTGGAAACGTTGAACTGGTTGATTTATTTATTTATTTTATATAACATATAGGAAATATTTAATAGTTAAATCACAAAATAATTACTGTGATAATTTAATTTAATTAAAAAATAATAATCATTGCTAAAATTACTTTTTTAAATACCAAACTAACTCTTTTCTTTTTCCGAAAAGGGAAAAATATTAATTTTTTAATAATTAATTTTTTTAATTTTTTGTTCATTTAATATTTTTTGTTATTTAAAAGAAGTTTAAAACTTAAGATAATAAATTTGGTTATTTAAAAAAATTAAAAAATTGTGTAGTAAGAAGCAGACTTGCCTTCCAAACAGGATTAGGCGTCTCTGTACTCTTGGAAAATTATTTTGAAAAATCTATCATAATGAAATAGTAGAATTGCGGCCTAATTACTTAAAACGAAAAAAGTAAACTCATTTTGAAATCTCTTTTCTCGTGACAACGAATGTGACCTTAAAAATTGCCTGTTGTCTCGTCAAAATTTAAGCAGTTCCATCTCTATAGTGGAGTAAGGTAATATTATTCATATCCTGAGAGTAATATAATTTCTTTTTGTAAATTTGAAGGACTAAGATATTATTTATTAATATAAAAACTTAAAAAATTAATAAAATATAAAAAAATTTAAATATTTTTAATAAATAAAATTATATTTTACATTTTTTTAAATTATAAAGAACAGATATGTCAAATCAACAACTGCTAAAAGTTTAATTACTAAAAGGTTATTTTTTCTTTTCAAACACCAAAATATGTGTATACTAATTTTTTAATTCTCAAATTAAACCCAAAACACGTGAGTCGTCCGAATTACAACTCGTCTTTGTTTTAATAAGTTATAACCCAATAATTCTAATGATGCACCAAAACTAAATACTTATTTAATTTAATTTACTTTTAAAGGTCGATAATATTAGAGTAAAAGGATGACAAAGCCCAAACAGTACACTTGATGGGCCCAAAATCCTCACAAAGAAATTGTATTAAATTTTATTGGATTAATTACGAAGAACACATCTTCAATAAAAAGATAAAGCTTTGCTTTACCCCCATTAACTATAAAATTCTATACTTTGCCTTCTGAACTTAAAAAAAAAAGTCGTTTAATAATCTGTTAACAGATGTAAATGAAATGATACACATACTTTTAAATATATATATATATACACACACTAATAAAGGTATTTGTAGATGGTTGGCCTATCGGCTGATCATTAAGGTATATATGTCTTTGGTCTCGTAATTTTGGTAAGATCCTACTATTATTATTATTATTATTATTATAATATAAGGTGTGTGGTTTAAAAAAAAATATCCAAAAAAAAAAACTTTAAATTTAACTATTTTTTCTCACTTCTTCCTCCAATCAAATGATGTCGTTTCTACACAAATATATATATCTATATACATACTACTTTTTTTGCCATTCAAACAAGTAATATCACAACTTAAAAGTATCCATCTTCACATCTCACTTTCACACCTACTTTTTTTGTGTTTTTTTTTTTCTTTGTTTAGCTGCAAAATTTCAAGAGGCGTAAATATTTTTTTAGAATAATTTTGAAGATTTTACATAGATATTTATTTGAAGATAATTTTGAACCATCACTTGAAAATATCAACAAACATAGCTTAAAAATCTTCAGCTATCTCTTATCGAAGATTTTAATAGGTAATTTATTTTTAGGATAATTTCAATTGAGACACTTTTTTTCATTTTTTTAACCAAATTTCGTCACATCACATCACATTTTTACATTTTATTTTTATTTTTATTTAAGGATAATAAATAGATATTTATTTGAGGATAATTTCTATCGGTCAATTGAAAATTTCAACATAGCTTAAAAATATTCACTAAAGATTTCAATGGAAATTTGTTTGAGGATAATTTCAACTGAGACACTTTTTCTAATTTCTTTCAATAATCACATCTCACTTTTACACTTATTTTTTATTTTTTACTTTATTTGAGGATAATTTTGATAGATCATTAGAATCATTAAAAAATTTCATAATGAAAAAATAAATATTTATTTGAGGATACTCTCGAAGATTTCAAGTTACCATATACATTTATTTAGTTGAGAATACCTATGATGATTTCATTGGACATAACTTAAAACAAATAATTTATAATTTATGATATTTATTTAAGGATAAATTCCATAGACAAACAATTTATGATTTTTATTTAAGAGTAATTTCAACAGACATGATTTCAATAAACAATACTTATTTAAGAATAATTTGGATAAATATTTTTATTTAAGGATAATTTTAATAGATTATTAGAATTCCGTAAAAATTTCAACAGACATGATTTCAATGGATATTGTGAAGATTTCAACAAATTCAACTATTTCTCGAAAAATTCAATAGACATAAAATGTATTTTTCAATTAAACCTTTTAGAATTCAACATTTATTTTCCAATTGAAGATTTCAACACACGTAAATATTTATTTTCCAATACAATCAAATTTAGCTCCCTCTCCTTGAAGAATTACATAACATTTATGTTTCAATTGAACCATAAAGACATTTATTTTCAAATCAAATTAAAAATTTCAATATACGTATACATTTATTTTCCAATACAATCAAATTTAGCTCCCTCTCCTTGAAGAATTACATAACATTTATGTTTCAATTGAACCATAAAGACATTTATTTTCAAATCAAATTAAAAATTTCAATATACGTATACATTTATTTTCCAATACAATCAAATTTAGCTCCCTCTCCTTGAAGAATTACATAACATTTATGTTCCAATTGAATCATAAAGAATTCAACATTTATTTTCAAATCAAATTAAGCTCCTCTCACCTTGAAAAATTCAATATACATAGGACTTTGAAAACCTAACAAGACGTAATATTTATTTTCCAATCCAATTGAAGATTTCAATACACCTTAAACAATTTTCGTATTAAATTCAACTACTTATTTTGAAGAATTCAACAATTGTAACATTTATTTTAAACTTGAAGTTTTATTTTCCAATCAAATTCAACTGCCTTTTACTTTGATGAAATTCAATTTCAAGGGACGTATACATTTATTTTCTAATCAAATTTAATTGTATTTAATCTTAGAAGACTTCAATAGATATGTACATATTTGAGGATAAATTTCATAGATTATTAGAATCTTTAAAAAATTTTAATCTTCTTCATTTATCACGTGGCCCAAATTTATCCAATTTTCTTGAAGATTTCAACAGACATACATGTTTGAGGATAATTTCAAAAATCATTGAAATCTTGAAAACCTTTTTTGAGGATAATTTCAACGATCATTAGAATCTTGAAAAACTTTTAATCTTCTTCATTTATCATGTGCACCAAATTTATGTTATTTTTATTTTATTATTTATCCAATTTTTATTTTATTAATGTTTTTTATCGTTTATCCAATTACAATTTTTTGGTAGTACTTGTCTTTTTGTTTTTTTTAATAACCATTATTGAATATTTCACCTTATTCCCAAAATTTTTTTAGGTCCGACTATATATATATTTTCTTACAAAGATTTATTTTTTATAAGTGGTCAAAGGATAAAGTTTTGTGATTGAAAAATAAATTGTTGACTTTATATATATTTTTTTTGATGATGGATTAATTTGAGGATAATTTCAACAACATTTATAATAGAAATGTCATTTATCCAATTTTAACCAATTAGAATCTTGAAAAATTCTTATTAATAAAACTTTTGATATTCTCCTTTAAAACTCTTGATTTTCTAGTTTATCTCCACAAAATATATCTAGCCTCACTTTATGAAACTTCACCTTTTTTTTAATTATGTATATATATATATATATATATTAGATGGCTCATGGTGGTGAACAGATTGATTTGTTGATGATAATTTTAATCGACAATCTGTTTTGAAAAATTCATTACATTTATTTCTTATAAGTGGTTGGTCAAAAATTCTAATGATAATTTCAATTTCAAAGTATTCGGATTTTTATAAGTGGTTGGTCAAAACATGCAATGATAATTTTAATTTCAAAGTATTCAAATATTTGGATTTTAGATGAATTGGAAAGGGATTTATTTGATAAATTCCAATACATATTTATTGTATATGTATTTGATGATGATTTCAATTTCAAAGTATTTGGATGAATGAAAAAGAATTTAATGATAATTTCAAAATGAAGAAGTTTTTGGATGAATTAGAAAGAATGAATATGAGGTAATGACATAGAAATTTCAACAGACATAGACCTAACATATTAGTAGAAAGAATACATTTCAACAACATTAGTAAAAAGAATCATCGAAGTTTTCACCTTTGAAAATAGACATGATAATTAATTGCTAGAAAATTTCTATATACATTTTGATTTTTTTTTTTTTTGTTTTTTCCCATTTTAATAATAGAATCCCTAAAAAATTTCAATGGATGATCAAGATTTTGACGTAGGTTTTGTCTTGTGTTTTGTTTTTCATTTATTGGGGAATAATTAACAATAGAATCTCTGAAAGATTTCAATCGACATAAACTGATGATAAAAAATTTGACGTAGGTTTTTTTTTCATTTATTTGATAATAATTTCAATAATAGAATCTCTGAGAGATTTCAATTGACTGAGATAATTTCAATACAGATTTCCTGAATGAGGAAAGTTAAACGCATTAGTAGAATTCTTAAAGATTTCACATAATTTCAACTGACAATAATTAATTTGAAAAGATTTTAACCCCATGTATAATCCCTTGAAAATTTTAACATACATACATATTTATTTGAAGATAATTTAACAGATTAGTAGAATTACTTGACAACATTTATTTGAGGATAATTTTAACCTATCATTAAAAGCATCCCATTGCCTCTCATGAGTATTTCAACACAATTTATTTAATAATAATTTTTAGACACTTTTTTAAATTCTTCCAATTAAATTTTTTTACACCAATTTTTTGTTTTTCTTGTAGACATTTGTTTTAGGATAATTTCAACAAATTAATAGAATCGATTTTAATATATTTATTTGAGGATAATTTTAATAAAAAACTTGATTTTTTATCCACTTTTTTATATAATTATTTATCATTAGATTTTTTTTTGGCATTTATCAATTACAATTTTTTAGATAGATCTTATCATTTTTATTAATAATTATTATCAAATATTAAAATTCTTTAGATCCGACTATACATATTCATATCAGAAATCTATTCTTTTGTAAGTGGTCAAAGTATAAAGTTTTATTGTTAAAAAGCAAGAAATATATTCTTTTGTAAGTGGTCAGAGTATAAAGTTTTATTGTTGAAAAAGTAAAATATCGATTGTACATTATTGATTTTATATATATCGTTCTCTGACTACTAACACGAAGAGATGCACTTGAGGATCATTTAAAAAACCTTTTTTATTGTCATTTATTTAGCCTTTTCTTTTGGATAAGTGTTATCAAATATTTCTCTTCAAAATTTTTAACACATTTACCTTAATTTTTTTTTTTTATCATTTATCCAATTTTATTTTTTTTATTTAGATATGCATTTTTTTTTATCATTTATTCATATCATTTTTATAAGCATTATCAAATATTTTCGTGTTTTACTCCAAAAATTTTTAGTCCCGGCGTATATGTGAATCTATGTATATATCTCTTAATAGATTCTTATACTAAATTTATTTATTTTTTATAAGTGGTCAAAGTATAAGATTTTATAGTTGAAAATTTATTTATTTTTATAAATATATATGTCATTTACCTTAAATCTGTGAACAAATTCTTATACGAAATCTTTTTATTTTTTATTTTTTTATAAGTAGTCAAATATAAGTGGTTAAACTATTCAATGATAATCTCAAAGTATTCAAAGTATCTGGTTGAATAAGGGAGAATAGATTTATTTAATGTTAATTTAAATAAAAATTTACCATGTATTTTTCTATCATTGGAATCTTGAAAACATATCTTTTTTGGAATGATTGAACATATCTATTTGATAATAATTTCAATAGATATTTATAGTTGGAATCTTAAAAACTGATTGGAACCGTTTAAAAACTGATTGGAACCGTGAAAACTATTTAATGATGTATAATGTCAACCTTTATTATTTGAATCTTCAAAAAAATTATTTGAAAAATTTATTCAATGATATATTTATCATTGGAATATTAGAAAACTCTTAATAAAACTCTCAATACCCTCCGATTGATCTTCTTTATTTGTCCAACCTTAGCACAAAATTGGCCAAATTTATCCAATTTTAATTTTTTTATCATATATATTTTCAAAATAGGCCAAATTTATCCAACTTTAATTTTTTTATTATATATTTTTTCTACCTTAGCACAATGGCCAAATTGATTCAATTTCAAATTTTTATATATATTTTTTGAATGACTTTATTTGATGATAATTTTAATATACATTTATCATTGGATTCTTGAAAAAATTTTATTTATTAATTTGATGATAAAACTCTTGATTGATTTATTTGTTGACGATGATAAAAACCGTTGAAGTTGAAAAACTCTTTTCTTCAAAAACTCTTAGGCCACGTTTGTTTTTTGGATTAAAACCTAAGACAGGCTATGTTATCCTTGGGTCCCACAAAGGAAGGGTTTGATTCACAATTTTTAGCACTCGAGACATTAATTCATTTCTGGATTGTGTATCCGGTTAATTGTGGGATGAGAAACCTATTGGGGTGTGATATTATTTATACCTTATCTCCGAATTTGTTTCTCGTCAAAATCTAAAGACTTAAAATTATTTCCTATCATATTACATGTAAAATCATACCTTTTTCTTACTTTATATCCCATGAACCAAACACTAAAAAAATAATATCACATAAAAAATTATTCCCATATTATATCCAATTCCATATATTATACTATGATATTAATTATACCAATCATCCACCAATTCCCAAAACAAACGAGGCCTTAATCCTTTGAAACTCTAGATCTTTATCCAATATCAACTATGCATCCTAAGTTTATTCTCTTTTTTATTATATATCTTGGAATTGATTTATTTAATTATAAAACTCTTGTATATTTATTTAATGATATTTCAATTGAAATCTTGAAAAACTCTTAATATTCTCCTTTTATTTTTTTTTTGTATTCTCCTTTTCTTTTTTTAATCTTCATTCGTCCTTAGATATGTCAATAGATTTTTTTTACTATTTATTCAACTTCAGTTTTTTACACTAGGTTTTTCTATCCAACTTATCATTTTTTTACTCTAACATTATAATTGTTTTATCCAATATGTCATTTACATAATTTATCATTTATCCACTTCTTAAATCATTTATTATTTATATATGACTTAATCATTTTTATTATTTATCCAACTTTACTTTTAGACAACCCTCATCGTTTTTCTATCAACTTGTTGTCCGGCCCTTTATATGTTATCCGTGTGTTATATAAACTTATTAACATACTTTATCGTTTTTCAGTTACATCCATTTATTATTATTTATAGTTCGAGTTATAGTTTCTATCAGGCCCAAATTTCTTTTATTTTTTCGGCCTATATATATCATGCAAATGTCATTACCCCATGTATTTCATTTGTATTAATATAGATTCGTGTTCTTATACAACGAATTTTATATCATTCATTATTTATCCAACTTCGATATTTATTTTAAACAGCTTACCTTTACCTTTTTTTTTTTTTTCTATCAACGTTGCTTTATTCGTTAATTTCATTTATTGTTTATCTAACTTTAGTTTTTTACGTAATTATTCATTTAACTAGCTAGTTTTTTAGATTTTTTTATATCCAACTTATCCAACCCAACTTATCGGTTTTTCTTTTAGGTCTGGCATATAAATGTATATATATAGTAGATATATAGTATCCAATATGTCGTTTTTACCTTATAAATTAAATTTTCTTACTCCTATTATAAATAAAAGTTTAGATATTAAAAAAGTCAGTATTAAAAAAGGCATATAAAAACAAACAATAATATTATTTACCATTTTTAATTATTATTATTTATTAAGGCACGGACAAGATAAATCATGGAGATCGGGTTTTAGCCATGGCGACGAAGAAGAAGTTCTATTTTTGCTTAAAACCCAAATAAGTATGGAATTGCTTATACGAGTAAATCTATAATTAGGGGAGTGTTTGAGGGGTGGAATTTGAGTTTTACACGTTGAACTGGTTGATTTATTTTTTTAATATAACATATAGTAAGTATTTGATTATTAAATCACAAAATTTTTACTGCGATAATTTTAATTTAGTTTAAAAAATAATCAATGCCGACATTACCTTTTGAATACCCAACTAAAATTTTTAAATTTTTGAAAAGAAAAGAAAAAGTTAACTTTTAGTAGGAAAAAAAAAATTTAACTTTTCAGTGATTAGTTTTTTTAATCTTTGGTTAATTTAATACTTTTGATCATTAAAAAAAAAAAAAAAACTAAAAAATTGAGTAGTAAAAAGCTGGGTTGCTTTCTAAGCTACTAAGCACTTCTGCACTCTTGGAAAATTATTTTGGAGAATTAGTATCTCATAATGAAATAGTAGAATTGTCGCCTAATATGTTAAAACAAAAAAGCTAAATTATATTTTGAAGTGAAAAATAAAATAAAATAAAAAAGCTAATCTGATTCTCGTACAAATCTCTTTTCTTGAGGCGTTGAATACGTGGAACTTGGAGCAGCAAGGCCTAATCCATAAGGGATGTTCAACGTGTCAAATGTGACACTAACGCACAGCTTCCTAAATGCCCGTTAAAATTAAGCTGTAGCATCTTCAATTGAGTAATATTCTAGTGAGGTAATATTTTTCATATTTTGACAGTAATTTATTTTTTTTATTTTATTTTGGAGGAGCAATATACTATGTATTAGTGTAAATATTCAAAAAAATTAATAAAGCATAAAGTAATTTTAAAAATTTTATAGAGACCTGACTCCCACCAATCCCATTAATTCGTTTGAAGCCCTTTTTCATTTTATATTTTTGAAAACAAAAAAAACAATTTAAATACATTTGGTCACTTGTGTTTTTCAAATTTGTTTCCAAAAATAGAAAATGAGACACATGAAATAAAAAATATATTTTAAGTGTTTTCAATCCAAAATAAGGAAAATAAAACATTTTCTATTTTCTTATTTTAAGATTTTCAACACAGAAAATGAAAATAGAAAATTAAAAAACAAACCAAATGCTACCTAAACATTTGAGCTTCCATTTTGAAAGCTAACTAATTTTTCAGTTTTGAGTTTTTAATAATTTGCTTTTTTTATAAATGACAAAAATTATTATTTTATATTTAATTTTTTAAAATTATGAAGAGCAAATATATTAAATGAACAAATATTAAAAATTTAGTAATAAAAAGTTAATTTTCTTTTCCAAACTAAAAAAAAAAATACTAATTTAATTCCCCAACTAAGCCTAGACACGTGAGTCGTCCGAATTACAACTCGTCTATGTTTTTGTAAGTTATAACCAAATAATTTTACTGATACACCAAAAGTAAATTAAAAAAGTAAATACTTATTTAATTTAATTTACTTTTAAAGGTCTATATAATGAATAAGAGTAAGAGGCTGCCGGAGCCCAAACTTTACACATGATGGGCCCAAAATCCTCACAAAGAAAGTGTATCGGGCTTTAACACTAAATTAGTTTTAAATTTTATTGGACTAATTACAAAGAAGACCTCTTCAATAAAAAAAGTTTTACTTTACCCCCATTAACGATAAAATTTTATACATTGCCTTCCGAACTAAAAATAAAATAAAATAAAAATCGTTTAAAAATGATCCAAGGCAAACGGCATATTTACTTTTAAATAAATATATATACACTATCGAAGGTATATATCCATGCCGGTATATATGCATGCTGTTAAGGCATATATGTACTATAAGACCCTAAAATTATTATTATTATTATTATTATTATTGGATTGTTCGGTTTTTGAATTGGAGTGTTCGGCTTAAAAAAAATCCAAAAACTTTAAATTTTACTATTTTTTTTTTACAACTTCATCCAATTAAATTTCACCAACTATTGGTTACCCATTAAAAAAAAAAAAAAAAATCACCAAGTATCATTTTTATGCTAATTTTTTTGTTTATTTATTTATCTTTTTACTAACCCAACACCACCAATACATATCAAGTATTTAGCTATCTCTCACCATAAAAACTGCAATAGATAATTTATTTGATTTAACCAAAACACTTTTTAACTTCTTCCAAACAAATTCTTATTTTTACACTTAACCAAACGTCATAATTTCAACAAACCGGTAGAATCCTTAATTTTCAATCGACATACATATTTATTTGAGGATAATTTCAAATCTTGAATATGTATTTTACTTTAAAGATTTCAACAATTGGGAATAATTTCAACAAATTATTAGAATAAAAGTATGCAATTTCAACAATAGTATCAATCTTATTTTTTAACACCTATTTTTTTTAGTTGTCTCTTATCTGGAAAATTTCAACGAGTCCAAAATTTATATTTGAGAATAATTTCAACATTTGAAGAGAATAATTTCAACACATCATTTTTAACCTATCATTAAAATACACCGAAGACATTTATAATTTATGATAATATAATTTAAACAATGGAATCACACTTTAACGTATCATATTCAAATATTTTCACTAAAGAAGATTTCAATCGACGTAAATATTTATAATTACTGAAAAAATCAACATATCAATAGAATCTCGAAAATAATTTAAACATATAGTTGGAAGATTTTAACCGAGGTAAATAATTTTAACATATCAATAGCGTCCTGAGGATAATTTCGAAATATCATTTTCAACATATTAAAATCTTTTAACAAATTTCAACTATTAATAATTTATGATAATTTTAATAAATCAATAAAATCATAATTTCATATCAAATTTCAACAGATTTCACCATGAAGATTTCAATCAACTTTAACATTTTATAATTGGTAATACTTTCAAAATATAATTAAAATTTGTTGAAAGATTTCAACCCACGTCATTTATAATCCATGATAATTTCAACAAATTGATAGAATCAAGTAGATAATTTTAACGTATCATTTTCAAATATTTTCAACACATCTGCCTCTCTAATCTTGAAGATTTTAATTGAGGTAAATTGATATTAATTTCAATTCAACATATGAAATAATGATGATTTCAATATATATCACCATCAATTAGATAATTTCCATCGACTTAAACATTTATAATTGATAATTACAATATATCAATAGAGGATAATTTTAATATATAATTAAAATTTGGTGGAAGATTACAGTTATTTATAATTCATGATAATTTTGACAAATCATTAAAATCAAGTGGATAATTTCAACGTATCATTTTTCAAATATTTTCAATTTCTTCTTACCTTGAAAATTTAAACATTTATCATTGATATTTTTGAAGATAATTTCAACCTATCATTTAATTTCAACAAATCAATAGAATCAAATAGATAATTTCAACGTATTATTTTTCAAATATTTTCAATCTTTTCTTATCTTGAAATTTTCAAAAACATTTAACATTGATGTTTTCTAAGATAATTTCAACATATCATTAAAATCTTATAAAAGATTTTTACTCGCATCATTTATAATTCATGATAATTTCAATAAATCAACACAATTAATTTCAAACGTATCATTTTCAAATATTTTCAATAGATACGTCTCTCCCACTTTAAAGATTTCAATCGACGTAAACATTTATCATTAATGATAATTTCAACATATCATTCTAAATGGATCATTGAACCAATATAAATATTTATAATTCAATTCAATAGATTGTCTATCATTAGAATATAGATATTTATATTTGAGGATAATTTTTAATATGTCATTTTGAACATATCATTAAAATCTGTCTCTCATGATTTCAAACATTTATAATTGATGATAATTTCAACAAATCAAAATTTTAACCGATATATCATTTTTAATAGATAATTGGAATTGAACCAACATAGACATCTAATACCTTGAAGATTTCAATAGACATCTACATTTACTTAAAATAATTTTAATTTGAAGATTTGAACCAACGTTTGAAGATTTCAATAGATATCTAAATTTACTTGAGATAATTTCAACCTACACTTACTTTAGATAATTACAATTTGAATATTTGAACCAACATAGACATATATATTTAACGATAATTTCATTTACTTGAGATAATTTTAATCTATATTTACTTGAGATAATTTCATTTTGAAGATTTTAATCAACGTAGACATATATATTTAACGATAATTTCAAAAGAAAACCTTAAAGATTTCAACAAACATCTAAATTTATTTGAGATAATTTTAAAAGTATCCAACTATTTGATAATTTTCTTCAAATAATTTCAATAGATTAGTAAACTTTTAATTCTTCTCAAGTCTCAAATTTATCCAACTTCAATTTTTGTTTTTCTTATAACAATTAATGAAAGTTTACTTCGTCGTTTATCCAATTACTATTATTTTTTAAATATAACTTATCATTTTTTAAGATAAGACTTGTCAAATATTTCAATATAATTTGAGCATAATTTCAAAAACAAATTTATTGACATTTATCTAATTTTGATCATCTTATGAAATATTCTCTCCAAATTTCTTTGACTCTTTTACCTTAAAATTGTCTTTATCATTTATCATATAATTTTTTAAGATAAGCCTTATTAAATATTTCATCTTATATTCCAAAATTTTTCAGGTCTAATATATATAATATATTTATGTATGTCATTTACCTTATATTAAATCTCTTAATAGATTCTTATGCAAAATCTATTTTCTTTTATAAGTAGTCAAAGTATTTAATGATAATTTCAATGTGACTAATGGTAATTTCAACAGACATTTATTATCTTAAAAATATATCATAAATGTTAACATATATATTCAATTATAATTTCAATAAACATTTATCATCTTGAAATATATAATGTTTTAAGGTTAACATATTTCAATAGACATTTATGATTAGAATATTAAAAAAGTGATGATAATTTTAATATACATTTATAATTAGAATATTAAAAAACAAAATTCTCAATAGATTTATTTGATGATAATTTTAACAATGATAAATCTTAAAAATTATTTGATGATAACTTCCATTTGATGATAATTTTAATAAATATTTATCATTAAAATTTTGAAAAACTCTGAATAAAAATCTTGATATTCTTCTTAAAATCCTTTCTTTATCCAACATCACAATATTTATTATGAGTTTTATCCAGCTTAAATTTTTTTTATTATATATCCTTTGGATTAACATATTTATTTAATTTATTTGATGATAATATCAATAGTAATTTAGCTTTTGAATTTTGAAATTTTTTTTGATAAATGTATTTGAGAATAAAACTTTTAATAAATTTATTTGATGATATTTCTTCTACATTAAGTCAAAAATTTCTAATCTTCTCTGTTGAAAATTTTAATCTTTTTTTATTATATATCTAGAAAAAAAAAACTCTTGATGGATTTGTTTGATAAAAAAATTCTTGATATATTAGAATATTGAAAAATTCTTAATTTTTAGACGGGCATTATTATTATTATTTTTTTAGTCTTTTTTGTCATTTTAAATGTGTTGTCATTTTTTTATCATTTTAAATTTGTCAACAGATTTTTATACAAAATTTATTATTTCTTTATAAGTAATAAAAATACAAAATTTTTATAGTTGAAAAATAAGTGGCTGATTTTACATATATTTATTTTTTGGTTGAGCCAAATTTTTTAGTTACGACCTTATATATATACATACCTTAAATTTATTAAGGTATTCTTATATAACCTACAAGATGTTCTTCTGCAATCGATAATCAAAGTATAAAATTTTGTAATTGAAAATTAATGGTTGATTTTATATATAATTTTTTGGATAACTCACATATTTATTTGATATGATAATTTTAATAGACATTGAAATTTTGAAAAACTCTTCTAACTTTTAATGATAATTATAATAAATATTTATTGTATATCAATCTTAAAAATATATTTTTTTTTGGATGACGGTTTAATGACAATTTTAAGAAACATTTATCTTTGGAATCATCTTTTCTTCCAAATCTTCAACGATTTATTTGGTGATAATTTGAACTTTTATCATTGGAAAGTTAAAAAAATTGATGACAAATTTAACATGATTTGAATATACATTTATATTTTGATAAACTCTTTACATTTAAATAAATCTATGACGATACATTCATCATTGAAATGTTGAAAAAATACTTGATAATTTTCAAGGCATTTATCATTGAAATTTTCAAAAACACTTGATAGATTTATTTGATGTTAATATTCTTAAAAAACACTTTATAGATTTATTTAATACTAATATTAACATCTATCACGATTTATTTGATGATAATTTAAACATTTATCATTGGAATTTTAATTTTTTTTTATGATAACTTCATATGATGATAATTTCAACATTTATCATTAGAATTAAAAAAAATTAATAATAATTTCATCGACGTTTACCATTGAAATATTGAAAGAACTCCTGATATGTTTATCATTAGAATCTTAAAAATTTTTTAATAATAATTTCAATAGACATTTATAATTAAAAATTTGAAAAACTCTTAATTTTTTTTATCGAAAGTCTTGATTTTCACTTAAATAATTCCAACTAACATTTATTCCCAAGCATAGTTATATTATCATTTGGAATCTTGAAAAAAAATTGATGAGAATCTCAACACATTGAAATCTTTAAAAATTCTTAAGTTTTTAGGTTGAAACCCATTGTAAGTCATAATCTTCTTCGTTAATTCTAACAGATATTAATTCTCATCGGAATCTTAAATAAATCTTAATTTTTTAAATTAAAACCCATTGAAACTCTATCTTCTTTGTTAATTCCAACTGACATTTATATCCATCGGAATCTTAAAAAATTAGGTTGAAACCCATTGTACGTCTTAATCTTCTTAGTTAATTCTAACAGATATTTACTTTCATCGGAATCTTAAATAAATCTTAATTTTTTAAATTGAAACCCATTAAAACTCTCTCTACTTTGTTAATTCCAACTGACATTTATATTCATCGGAATCTTAAAAAATTTTTAATTTTTTAATTTGAAACCAAAATCCACTAAAAATTCTTAATCTTCGTTGTTATCCAACCATAAATCTTGAAAAAGATCTAATAATTTAACACATTTATTATTAAAATGTTGAAAAAAAATTCATGATACATATATTTATCATATTTACACATAATTATCTTTCCCGTAAAAAATTTGATGATACATTTATCATTGGAATCTTAAATTTTTTTTAATTTTTTAGGTTGAAACACGTTAAAATATAACATTTGATAATTTAACCAACATTTATTATTGAAATCTTTAAAAAATTTGATAATACATATTATTGGAATCTTGAAAAATACTTAATAATTTTAATCGACATTTATTTAAAATTTTCAAAAACATTTATTTGATTCTAATTTCAACATTTATAATTGGAATCTTAAGCGATAAATTTATTTGATGATAATTTCAATAGACATTTATTATTGGAATATCAAAAAAAATATTGGAATCTTAAAAAAAATTGATGATATTTTCAACAAATATTTATCATTAAAATTTTGAAAAAACTCTTAGTTTATTATTGATATTTTCTTAGTTTATTCAACTTGAAAAAAAAATTGATAGTAATTTAAACAAAATTTTTGTTGAAATCTTAAAAATCTCTTAATTTTTTAGTTGAAACACTGTCGAAACTTTTGATCTTTTCTATTTATCTAACATTAAATCTTAAAAAACATTAATTTAATGATAAATATCTTTCGAATCTTGAAAAACTCTTAATTTAATATGTTGAAACATATTGAACTCTTGATATTCTCTGTCATAAATTTGTTAAAACTCTTGATTTTCTCCTCCAAAGCTCCAATTTTATCCAACTTGAGTTTTTTTTTTTTTTAAATGATAATTTCAACCATTAATAATTAAAATCTGAAAAATCTCTTTATCTCTTGAAAAACTAAAATCTCTCTCTTAAAAAACTTTTGAAAAACTCTTGATCTAATTTATCCTATTTTTTTAAATTATATATCTTGGATATTTATTTGATAATAATTTCAAGTCACTTATGGGGAAAAAAAAAAAAAAAAACTTTAAAGTTTGATAATATCCTTAATCTAACTTCACTCCAAAGTTTAGAGTAAACAGATTTATTTAGAGTGAATAGATTTATTTGATAATAATTTCAAGACACTTGTTGAAAAAAAAAATCTAAAGTTTTTGATATATTTATTTGATGATAATTTCAACAGACAATAATCATTGTAATTTTAATTATAATTTCAAGATAATTATTATAATCTTGAAATTTTTTTAAAATTTCTCAATATATTTATTGAATGATAATTCTAGTAAAATTATATTGAAAAATTCTTGATCTTCTCTATTGCTTTAAGCCCAAGTTTATCCAACTCGAACTCTTTTTTTTTTATTATTTTTATTTTATCATTCATCATTTATGTTTTTAGATAGGACTTATTTTTTTTATTTGGGCTAGTAATGACTTTTTTTTCTTTTAAATCAAATATTCCGCCTCATTTACCTTAAAACAAATTATATAAGAATTTTTTTTATCATTTATTATTTCTCCAAGCCTTACCATTTTCCCCAACTTATCTTATCATTCATAAGTCATTTATCATTTATGTAACTTTCTTAAACAGGCCTTATTGTTTTTTCTATCCAACTTATCCGGCCCCAATCCAACTTAGTTTTTGAGCCACGTGTTGTTTTGTCTATTAAACTTCTCCATTGTGGCCCTTAATATGTCATTTTATTTTTTTTCTCTATAAAACTTATCCTTGCTTTTAGGCTCTTTCATTTATGATTTTTTTCAGATTTATTCATATATCATTCTCTTATTTATCCAATTTATATTTTTTCGAGCCTAACATAATGTCATCCGAATGTCGTGTTACCTTCTATGTGTTTTTTTCTATCAAACGTATCCAACTTCTCCATTTTAGGCCCATTCATTAATATTTATTTTTCCATTCAAACTTAATCAAATTTTCAGCCCATTCATTTGTCATTTATCATTCGCTTATCTATCCAAAGTTTTCTCGGCCCTAATATAATGTACATTTTTCTAACTAATGGTTTTTTAGGCCCATTCATTTATCATTTTTTCCATCCAACTTATCATTTGTCCATTCATGCATCATATATCATTCACTTATCTAACCCATCTTTTTTCCCCGCAATCATTCATAAAACTTTCGGATTTTACACTATAATTATTTATACAACCTCAGTGTTTTTCTTTACACAGGCTTTATCGTTTTTTTCTATCCAACTGATTGTTTTTCCCCAAATTTTTCCTTATCCAGCTTCGTTTTTCCCCAAATTTTTTAGGTCATTTATCATATATATATATGTTTTTTCTCTTCAACTTATCCAACTTATCATTTTTTCTGTCCAGTTTATCCAACTTTTCCAGGTTCTTTCATTTATTTTGGTCGACTTTATTGTTTAGGGGCCCATTCCTACTTAACAATGCTTTTTTTTTTGGAGCCCATTCAGTTATAATTTATTATTTTTCTATCCAACTTATCACAACCCAGATTTTTAGTCCAGCCCTATATATATGTATATATCATTTATCTTTATCAATCCAACTTAGAGTTTTTTTTTTTTTTAATATCAAACTTATCCTCGTATTTTTTGGTTTTTTCATCTGCATCCATATTTATCAAACTTATCCAACTTATTATCTGTATCCATAATAAACTCTCGCCTTTTCCATTAGCCAACATATTTGTTTTCTTTCTTTTTTTTTTTCCCGAAATTATCATTTTAATTCAAGTTCTTATTAATTGAACTACCATTAATTTTATATATATCGACTTTAATATTTGTGATGAACATTAGGTTGGTATCTCTTTTTTTTTTTTTTTTTAATGCTTTAAATATCTCACTCCAACCCAATGGCAAAAATGTTTTATATAAATGAAAATAATAATATTTTTTTAGTAAAAGATAGGGAGACCTGAAATGAAAAGAAATGAATGACTAATAACAAGAAGAAGGATAATCAAATTTTCAAACAAATATATAATGTGTACTTGGTCTTCTTGACATAATAATAATAATAATAATGATAATAATAATAATAATAATAATAATAATATTCACATCTTAAAATGAAAAATAAATTTTATGAACTTCCATGGTTTTAAAAAGACTATATATAAAAATAAAATACTATTGTTGTAACAATCGATTGCAATATTATTTACTAATGGTTACCCCACACAATTATAGACTAATTCTAATATGATGTTTGAGGGGGTAAACTTGAAAATTTATGGATAAGGGAGGCTGTTAAAAGTAAAAAAAAAAAAAAAAAAGCAGGGGGAGGGGGAAGGAGGGATGAGCATTAAGGTGCATTCAAATTTTTATTAAAATTATACTATTCATTTAAGATAATGTTTGGAACCAAAACTTTTGATACAAGATGAAAATTTTGAAAAGTAAAATATTATGGGATAAATTTTATTTCGGTGATAGTTAATGAGATAATAAATTTATGGGGCTATTACTTAGATTGAGAGCTTAAATATTATTTGGTAATAATTATATTGTATTTGGAATGATAAAAAATTTGAAGGGATAAAAATTAATTGTGTTTGAAAATAGAGTAATGGACCAAAGGAAATTGTAAATTACTTTTGAAAATAGACTAATACCACCGTTTTTCTATACCAATGTACTTAATTCTAACTTGGTTTGACGTGGTCCGTTTGATAACGTTTTTGTTTTTGATTTTTCTGTTTATGTTTTTAAAATTTTGTAAATTGGTAACAGAAACATGTTTATTTAATCTGTTTTTTTTTGTTTCTAAAAAAATGAAAATTTGAAAAGAAAAAGGGTGACTTTACTCTGTTATTTTTTTCTATTGTAAACATTTTTATCAATTTTAATACCTTATCTATTTTTGTTGCATCAAATTAAAATAGATTATTTTATTCAAATATTTTGTTAAATAAAAATATTTTTAATAAATAATATAATTTAATTAAATAAATTATCTAAATTAATATGTAATATATTTGTTAATTTATTTTTGATAAATAAATAATTAAATTAATTATTAATTAAATTTAATTACTATCAAATATTTTTTATTAAATTTCTACTTTTCATCTCATTATTGCCAGCTATAAGATGTTTCTTGAACTTTTTAATGGAAGAAGTATGGTATTTTTATTTATTAGGAAGAATCATAATGTATACTTATATTAATTTTTCTTAATATAAAAATCTTATATTAAAATCTCAATGTACTAAGATATTCATAAAAGTTGTATCACATACATTTGTGTTTGTATGTTCTCATTCATTTAATTATTAGTTTTTAAAATCTGACTAATAAAGTTTACGTTTTACTTTCCTTTTTTATCTCTTTTTTTTGTTTTTTTTCTTTCTTCGTTTTCCCTTCATATTATGCTTAAACTTTGTAGTGTATGCAAATGTGTTCTTTCAACCTATTTGTAGACACCTGTGATATAATTCACTTAAGTTTGAAAAAAAATAAAATCTAAAAACCAACTATCTAAATGCTATTAACTCAATTTCCTTAAATCATCAAATCATAATATATTACTCTTCATATGGATTTGTAAAACTTAATTAACCATATACAATATTTATGGTGCACAAAATTGAACGGGAAGGAAATTTAATTTGCGATTATTTTTCTTAAATCTAAATATATTTTAGTTCAATTCTAAATTTTTTATTATTTCCAGAATTAGAAACTGAATTAGATAATTATATATAATAAATTTATAGAAAAAAAGAAATTGAAAATTAATTAATAAATATATATACACACACATTAGGATAGATATTTATATATATAAAAGTGCGTTCGGAATGACAAAAAGTTAGATAAAATGATAGAAATATTGTGTTTGGGGCACTAAGAAAGGGTAAAAAAAACTCTGAAAATCTCTAAAAGTTATTCACATTTTATTTTACTATACAAATTACGAATTCATAAATTATTTTTAAATTATCTCACTTATTATCACTCCAAATGCACTTAAAGTGAGATAAATTGTGATTTCGTAATAAAAAGTGAATAATTTTTAAAAATTTTTGTAGATTTTTAGAGAATACTGCCAAATAGACACTAAATATGATTTTGGTTAATTAACATAATAATAAAATTTATACACAATTAAATTAGAAATTAAATAGATATAAATAGAATTTTGATTAATTCAATTCGGAATCAAATTATTCAGATTAATTTGATTTAATTTTATACCTTCTATTTAAATGATTCACTCAGTCAAACGAGTGGCAATTACGTGGGCGCTTGAGGACTGCGTGTCGCAGCTACGCCTTGCCCTCTCTTGCACGGAATGCATCATCCCCAGTTTAAATCTTCAACATTAGTAATGGCACATTTGCCCATTTTGGCATTAAGAAACATTACAAAACTATACGAATATCTGTAAACACGAATTTAGACTTTAAAATTAAATTTTTTATTGGTTACATAAAGCATAAAACATTAGGTTTTATAAATTTATAGTACTCTAAACACACGTCGAGCTGGATGTTGTTGAGATCACACTCATTTACTAAGATATAGTTTGGGAAGAAAAAGTTAGGTAGTAATTAACTACTAAAAGGTAATTTTTTTTTGTTTTAGGGAAGGAAAAAAAATCTAGTTTTTTAGTAGCTAACTTTTTGTTAATTTGGTATTTTTACCATTTAAGATTTAAAATGTAAGAAGATAAATTTAATTATTTAAAAAAAAAATCCAAAAAGCAATCGGCTACTGCTTGCCAAACGGTGCCCAAGTAAGTTATATGTATATAAATATTTACTTTAAAACTTAGTTCATTTGTAAAGAAAGAAGTATGAACATCTATTATTATATGGAGCTTGTGTTATTCATGAATAATATTATATTAATAATCTTTTGTGTCATAGGTTAATATTTTTATTATAATAAATACTTTTTCACAAAAAAGGTAGACCTTAAAATTTTTGAGATCCAACATCAATTCTAAAAAGAGATTTTTACTGAAACTTTTTTACAAAAAATAACATAACAAACGGTCACAATATGCGATAAATGTTTTATTAGGGGTTTCACCCAATAAACTAACAAATAGACCTATAGAAAGATATTAGATTTAATAAATTAATTGTTTCTGAACCCTTAAAAAGTATTTAACAATTATATTTAGATTACAAAACAACTCCTATCTCATACCAACTATAAAAATTAGTAACTGACCCCTTTATAGGCATTTTTTTTGGCCCTACTAGGGGCGGACTTCTTGGGCCTTGCTCAGCCGACTCTGTTCACAAATGTAAAAAGATAATCTTAACTTATTATATATATATATATATTTTTTAAATGTAATTAATTATTAACTTATGGTTTCACGATAATCTTAACTTATTATATATATTATAAAGGAAATTAATTATTAACTGATATAAATATAATATATAAAATTAAAATATTGTAATTGGACATAATAAATTTAATAATAATTTATTAATATAGAAATACTTTAATTAAAAATTTAACAAATTATAATGTAATTCTTAAAATGAAAAAAATACTATATCATGATACAAATACAAAATATTTAAAAAATATATTATAAATGGATATTGTTTAATCGTATCTATTAAACAATTTCAAGCTCATATCAATTATTTTTATGAAAGTTTCAATTTCTTCTCCAATCCGAAAAAAAAAAAAGCTGAACTTATTTTATTTTATTTTATTTTTGTGACTAGAAATTCTTCATAAAGTAAGATTACATTTGATCTTATCACAAGAAGTAAATTTTAGAATCGTCGACCATAAAACCCAACTAAATATGTATACTCAAATTTTACGTCCGTCGTCTTGAATGAGATAAACTTTAATGGAAACAATAATAATAACTATAAAAGAAAACAGATATTTCAACCCCCTTTTTTTTTAAGAAAAACCGCTACGTGGTTAGTTAATATAAAATATTTAAATAAAAATTTTGAAAAAATTTACATTGTAATAGATTATAAGGGATAAAATTTTATTATTATAAAAAAATTCAGATGTTAAAACAAATTTAGTATAAAAAAAGGTATTTAAGAACACACAATATTATTTGAGTGATGATAATGTCAAAGTAGAGATCTATTAATGATCTTTTTAATTATTAACATATTATTTATCACAACATATATTCTCTTCCTCATTAATTTCCCTCTCTAAAAATTTTCCTTATTAATTTTTGTCTCTCATGTCTAGTGATGTAAATGGGTCTGACTTGACCCAACCCGGCCCTTGACCTGCCCAATAGTCCGCTCGCCCCTGCTAACCCTTCCTCTCTTTGAGTCGGGTCGGGTTGGACCAGGGTCACCAATGCTCGCTTTTGAACCGCCCTAGTTGACTTGAAAGAAGTTTTTAATATCTTATTAATACTTTTTATAAATTAAATAAAATATAAATAAAATTCATACAAACACATTAAAACATTCATTAATAAAAATTAAAAAATTTATTAAAAAATAAATAATTAAATTTGTATTACAAATTTACAAATGTAGACTTGTGAACTAAAAAAATATAAAATAAATATATAGATGTATCACTTCAAGTCTTACACATCCCAACTAGGTTGACACCTATACGTCTAACAATAATTTGCAAAAATTACTTTATTTATGCATCATTCTCAATCATTACTACTATATTCTTTTACTTCGCCAAAATACATTACTTCGAAATCAAGAGTAAGTTCTTCTTTCTTGTTGACTTATTGATTTCTTTTCTCGGCGAGATATCAATTTCGCGAACACTAATCATTATTCATTGATCATTAACACCTTAAGCTATACCTGTTTCGAAGGGGTGAAAGGGAAGCGAAAGAAAAATTTTCTTTTTTATTAATTTTCTTAGGAAAAAAGAATCATGAAAATAAGGAATATAAACTTATTTTTCTTCAATTTATTTTAGTTTGTTTTCTCTATTTCTATATCCACGCGCTCTTATTTTAGCTAGTTTATTTGAGCTTCTAGGTATCAGTTGTTTCTTTGCTTGGTATTGCTATATTTCAGGCCTTTTGAGGTGGATTTGGTTTATCTGTTTCACCCATAAGTAATCCTTCTTAGAGTGAAAGTTCCATAGAGTTTTACACATAAGGGCCTTCCTTTATGCAGTCATACACTTTATCCCAAGTCCACCTTTAGTTTTGGGCAAGCAGATTGTTTTCCAAATGACTAGGGGTTTTTTGTGTTGGCTGCTATTTCCTCCCCATAGAAATTTCCTGCATAAGGATACAATTCTGTTCTTAACCCCTTTTGGTATGGGCAATACAACTAGCCAAAAACATTCCACTCCTTGCAAAACCGTTTTGATCAGCTCTGTTCTTCCAACAAATGATAGGGAGTTTGCTGTCCATGCATTAATGTGGGCTGCTACTTTGTTTACGAAGGGCCCAAATTGAGCAATAGTTAGTCTTGAAGCCACTATGGGGATTCCTAAATAACGAAATGGGAAGCTGTCCATTTTAAAACCCGTTATCTCCTTAAGTTTTGCAAGTGTTGTTCTGTCTAATCCAGCTGCATACAAGCTAGATTTTTCCATATAACTCTTAGACCCAAGCATTTCCCAAATTCCTTTAAGTTTTCTATGAGTAGAGCCACTGAAATTTCATTTTCTCTAGTAAATAGAATTAAATCATCAGCAAAAGCCAAGTGATTAATGCCCAATTCTCTGCATTTCGGGTGGAAGTTGAATTCAGTGTTGGTCCTCAATCTAGCAAGACTTCTAGATAGGTATTCTAAGCAAAGAACAAATAGGGATGGAGACAAAGGGTCACCTTGCCTTAGCCCTCTTTTACCTTTGAAGAATCCATGTAGGGAATCATTAAAAGACAATGAATAGGTTGTAGTTGTTACACATTGCATCACCCATTCTACAAAGAGAGCTAGAAGTCCAAATGCTGTAAGTAGGTCATTTAAGTAATCCTAATTGATTGTGTCATATGCATTCTTCAAGTCTACTTTTAGAATGCATTTAGGCGAGATCCTTTTCCACGTATAGTGTCCCATGAGTTCCTGCACCAAGTATATATTTTTTGCCATGCTTCTATTTTGTACAAAGCTGGCTTTATCAATTAGCTCTTCTAGAATTGGAGAGATTCTGGTAGTGAGCACTGTTGTTAAAATCGTGATTTAAATCGTAAAATCGTACGATTTTACGATTTTACAGTGTAAAACCTTGTTAAAACGCATTAAAATCGTTTTTTTGAGTAAAATAGGAAAAAAAACTATTTTATGGGGTAAAATCGGTAAAATCGCGATTTTACATGTGATTTTAACGATTTTACAAAAGGTAGGGTTTTTTGTAATTAACACAAATTAAAGGGAGAGGAACCAACAAAAAGGGTTTCAAAACCGCACTTGTTCGTGTCTGTGCAAAAAAACTTAAAGTTGAAAGGGTTCGAAGCTGAAGTAGTAACTGCCGGCGCAAAGCACGGCGAACCTTCGGCAAGTGCTACCTCCGGCGAGAAGACAGATCGATGAGTGCTACCTCTGATTTAGGTTCATTTTTTTTTTCTTCTCACTTTTTTTTATTTATTTGTCTTCTCTTCTCATTGTTCTCAAAAATTTTCAAGTGAAATTTATTCACTTCTCCAGACTTTTTTACCACTACGATTTAGGTTCCTTTTTCTTTTTTTTTTTTCATTTTTTTTTATCTACCTTCCCATTTTTTTTTTTTCGGATCTACCTTCTCATTGTTCTCAAAAATTTTTAAGTGAAATTTATTAACATTTCTAGCCTTTTTTTCCATTCTGATTCCGATTCAGGTACTTTTTTTTTTCGATTTTTTTTTGTTTCCGCCTTCTCATTGTTCTATTTTTCAAGCAAGTGAATAAAGTTTTTTGAAATTTTTTGCTAAAATTTGCTGAAATTTTTGCCGAAATTTTTGCTGAAATTTTATCCTCAATTGCTGAAATTTTTGCTGAAATTTTTTTTTTTTGACTGAGAAACTTTTTTTTTGTCATTTGACTCATTTTTATAAATATAGTAAACAATGTTTAGCAGTGGGGCTGGTTCGACGTCTTCTCTTTCCAATAGAAATTCAAGAAAAAATTCTTCATGGAATAGGACTGATGTTGGTTTGGAGCATGGCCTTAATGTTAATGGAGATTCAAAAACGGTTAAGTGCAAATATTGTAATGGTGTATTTAGCGAGGGAATTTTTCGTTTTAAACATCATTTGGCTTGTACTCGACAAAATGTGAAAATTTGCACTAAGCCAGATGATGTTAGAAAATTGATGTTGTCTACTTTAATCAAGAACTCGGAAGATTCTAGGAAAAAAAAGAGGAAATTTTATTTTGGTGATGATGATGATGATGATGATTCAATTAAGGAGATTGCACCACCCTCGAAGAGAAAGGGGAAAAAAATACTATGGATGGTTTTTGAAAAAATCTACCCAATTAACCATTAATCAATTGATGAAAAAAGATTTAGAGGAAGATGTATGTCAACAAATTGCCCGATTATTTTTTATACTAGTGCTATTTCTTTTAATTGTGTTAAAAATCCAGAGTTCGCAAAAATAATTGAATTGATTGGAAGGTATGGAATTGGATTGAAGCCTCCTTCTTATTACGAAATTAGGGAAAAATACCTAAAGAAGGTGGTTATTCGCATAAATGACATGCTTGAGGAATACAGAATTGAATGGAAGAACACGGGTTGTTCTATTATGTCAGATGGATGGACAGATAACAAGAGATGATCTATTTGTAATTTTTTAGTGAACAGTCCTAAGGGGACCGCTTTTTTATACTCTCTTGATACATTTGAAATTTCAAAGACTGCTGATAAAGTGTTTGAAATGCTAAATGAAGCTGTAGATATTGTTGGTGAAGAAAATGTTGTTCAAGTTGTAACAGATAATGCAGCTAATTATAAAGCAGCTGGAGAGTTGTTGATGATGCAAAGGAAGGGTCTATTTTGGACACCTTGTGCAGCCCATTGTATTGATCTTATATTAAAGAATTTTGAGAAGAAGCTTAGCATGCATCGTGTGTTTATTGCAAAGGGTAGAAAAATTACTACATTCATTTACTCGAGGACCACACTTATTTTTTGGTTGAGGGAATTTACAAATGGAAGAGATCTTATTAGGCCAACAGTTAATAGATTTGCCACTGTCTACTTGACATTGGGATGTCTTTCTGAGTTAAAGGGTGCATTGATGACTATGTTTTCGTCTACAAAATGGAAGTTTAGCAAGTTTGCAACCCTACAAATAGGAAAGAAGGTCCAATATAGAGTGATGGATAGTCGGTTTTGGAAAAATGTTACAAATTGTTTGAAGGCTGCATTTCCTCTTATTAAAGTGCTTCAAATGATAGATTCAGAATACATGCCCGCCATGGGATTTATCTATGAAGCCATGGACTGTGCAAAAGAAAAAATACAAGTGAATTTCTCAAATGTTAAGAAAATGTAACTTGTTCTTAATTCTTATTTGCTTCATGGTTTAAATTTCAATAGAGAATAATTTATTTACTTTTAGTTATTAAGCTATTTTTTTGTTTTTTTGTTATGAACCTGTTTGGAAAATTATTGATGAAAGATGGGAGTCTCAGCTTCATAGGCCATTGCATGCTGCTGCGTATTACCTCAATCCTCATTTTCATTATAGTCCTACTTTTAGAGTCGATGTTTAAATTAAATCTGGACTTTACAAATGCATTCAAATAATGGTGCCTGACAAGGATGAAAGATTGAAGATAGATTTATAGCTTGAATCTTTTAAGAATGCAAAAGGATTATTTGGTTATGAAGCTGCTAAGTTGACCAGGACTAAGAAGGCACCGACTGAGTGGTGGGATTTTTATGGGGATGAGTATCCAGAGCTTACAAGGTTTGCCATTCGAGTTCTTAGCTTGACTTGTAGCGCTTCTGGTTGCGAAAGAAACTGGAGTA
>QLOD02179123.1:0-11071 GCA_003260245.2 Sideroxylon spinosum
ATAGTGTCTTAGCCTACACTAAGTCTAAACATTACAGAACTCTGTTTTGACTATGGATTTTCCAACTTTACAATTTTATCCCTAACAAAAGAGAACAAACTAAATAAGTGATAAAGATTAACAAAATGTAGAAACTTATTAGGTAATACATGCTTCTAACTAAGTTATGAAGTTTATAATTACACTTTTCAATTGTAATCACACTCCCCAATTTGAACAATGCTTGTCCCTACTAATGACATTATTAAAAGAAATGTAAACTATTATTCTACTTCTCTTTTCATCAGAAACATGACTACACTTAGCTATGTGCTGAAAGCCTTTTAAACCCCTAGGTTACCCTAGTAGATGAGTGAAGTCTCGTGAGGACTTGTGATGAATCTACCCACAAAAATCTGAAACAAACTCAATGGATGGTAATAATAATTTCAAAAACTCCTGATTCAAATTCTATATGAAACAAGTAACCAAACTTTAAAATTTTGCATAATATTTCCAAATACACTTCAAACTCACCTAACATTTCAACCATTTAATTTCAAGTGTGTCAAGTATTATCATTCAATCAACATAGTTAACAAATATACTCAACGATCACGGTTTTGACTTCAACTTTTACCAGGATGTTCACTCTCAAATGAAATTACTCGAAAGAGCTACCTTGTGGTTCATACATGGATGCAATATCAAATAAGTGCGATGAACCCAAATCAAAAAGTGACTAAAAGAATTAAAACATTGAGTGTTGCGTAGCTTCATGAATGGAATGTATTAGTGCATAAACAAGAAAGCTACTATCAGTCACATAAAATAGACCAATGCCCTTATAAGTGTCTTCATCTAAGGTCTGTTAGGTCCTTACTAGGTTCTAACTTGGCCATGGGGTATTGGTTAGACAAATAAAGGATAGGGAGAATTCAAAATGCATGTCTAAGGATCATAATGATAATGTAATGAAGTACTCCCTAGCTTTTCTCCTTTCAAGTCTTTGAATGCCAAACACTGAAGCTTTATTATTATTTTTTTTCTTTTCTTCCTTTTTTTTTTCACTTTTTTCTTTTTCATGGGACTGATAATAATGAACTCATGAAATGCTATGTGCCATTTTTTTTTCATTCCACCATAAATTTTCAATTACAAGCTTACCCCTTTATACACCTTGTTACAAATTCTGCACAAGTATCCCATGATATGCAAGGATTGGTTCACCTATATATCTAAGGCTAAAGGATTATAAATGTGGCTAAAACAAGAAATTTTATATATTAATTTTTTTAAATGGCTTCAAAGTGGCTCTGAAGATAATGTAATCAAAGCAAAGTCACAGGCTTCCAATTGTAAGAAAGATGGCCTAACATCACTCTCCAGGTTAATAACACTTTGTCAGAAGCAATGATCCATATATGTAAATCAAAAGTAGTATCTTGTGCATTTAATACTAAAGCAAAGTAATGTGATGAAGCTATTTAAGAAAATTGAGATGAAAGAAATAATATAGAAGATTAAGTATAAAACCCTCAAAAACAAAGATCAAGCTCAAAAGCTCACAAAATATAGGGTTTTAAGTCTCCACCTACATCTGGGCATACTTAAATAACTAAGTCTCATGAACTTTAATTCTTAACATGCGTTTATTTGAATGGTCTTAATTACGAAGTCTTTAATACATAAGAAACTTTTATGCTCAATATGAAATTTATTTCTCTATTTTAAAATTAAACATCAAACCATTTGTTAATTTCATGACTACTACCACATTGAATTTGAAAGTGACACATACATTAGTCATCGATAATATGTAAGAGAAGTCAACATATTATTAACCATCCCCCCCAACTTAAGAGACACATTGTCCTCAATGTGTGTGTCGTGCAAGAGCAAAAGTGAAAGAAAATGAAACTAAATGAAATATATGTAAACAACATTCCCCACTAACTTAAAGTGTAAGTGCATAATGATGAAAAAACAAGTAACAAAAAGAAACGACATAAAAATAACCAAAAAAGAACAAAAAAATAAGGGGAAGAAAGTATGTCATATCAGCGTTATATGTAGCTAAAGCATCATTAATAGCAAGAATAACGTCATCAGATGATGTAAAATCTTGTGGAGGCAAGTCACCATAATCAGACTCGACAATAGTGTTAGTACTCTCATTTGTCTCACTACTAGAATCAGGAATATCTTTAAAAAGAGGCATATCGTTGTAATCAGAGTGTGATGAACCATCAGATAAGATTATGATTTCGGTGCCAGTGTCGTAAATGGTGCATCAGGTCCACCCGAGCCCACTCCATACGTACTAAAATCTCTACATCTACTTCATCTCACCATTCCCCCTCAAGAAATTGTGAAGGTGTTATGTGGACTATGGGAGGGAAAATAAGAGGAAGAGGTAAAGAATTAATCACTTCAAAACAATCATCGAACCATTCCTCAGTGGGACACTCTGAACTCACTGACACATCATCACCACTAAGATTATCAACGTAAATCTTAAGCTTTTTATCCTGATCTAATGGGTCAGATTTGTTAGACATGATGGCCCTATCCTTACAAAAAATACATAAAGTGCGTAGTAAGAAAATCAACATAATATTGCCAAGCATGAGATATATAGCAAAATAAAAAGAAATAAAAAAATAAAAGAAAATAAAACGGATTAATAGGCAAGAAAGAGTTATGAATGCAAAATAAGACTGCCATTAGCATAGTCATAACCTAAAGCACAGGTACAACATAAAAGTATGACTAAATAACAAAGTTTTAGGGAAACAAAGTACCGAGTCTAAACCCTAAACTCATAAACAGTACGAACACCCAAAAAGACATAAAAAGAAGAGAAATAAAACATGAAATCAGTGCGGTGATCGATGAGAAGAGTCCCAAAGTTGATATAGAATGCTCTACAAGAAATAACCCAAAGTCTGTTGTGACCTCTGCATCTGTACTAAGAGTTGGTGGTCATCCTCTTGGTTTTGCTCCAAGTGACTCATTTTGTCGTTCGACGCACCTATCTGGGAAGCCAACTCACATTTGATACTTTGTGTTCCACTTCCTCATCAATCTGAGAATGTGACCCATTCCTTTCCTCATCAACCTCCATTGTTCTCTTCTTAATTCAAGCCATGTTACCTGGAGATTTAGAATAGGAAATGATATTAAAAGGATTTCAATCTTAGGGTCGAAGGCATGTCATCCGTACTCTGCCCACCCTTTTCCTAAAGATTTTTGTAAGGGCACCTCCAAAAGGTAATTGACTACCTTTAGAAATTACGTCTAAAATTACCCCCAAGTGCAAGGGTGTGCAGTATACTTTTAACTCGATGAGAATATGGTTAAATCCACAAGAAACCTATTGTGTTAATTTCTTAGTTCCACGATATTAAAGAAATTCACTACCTAGTTCAAAAGTGATAGTTTTGAGTGGTTTAAAAGTTTTGGGTTGATTTCAAATTGTAAACAGAATGTAAATTACTTAATTAAACTTAATGTAAACAAAATATAAAAACACAAAATTTAAAGTGACAAATAACTGAAATTAAAAGATGTAATTCAATTAAATGGAAAGGATCTTGATTCAACTTTCAATTCTAGATGGATTGATTATATCATAATATGATGTGCTTTTAATACTCAATCTAAGTTTCATGTAAAGGAAAAGTAGATTGGAAAGATATTTTATAAAAGTCTCCCTAACTCAGTTTTTTGCTCACGTTTAGGATTATAAAATCGAAAGATAAAATTTTAATAATATTAGGATTTTAGATCTAAAGTTTTCATCTCAAAAATATAAAAGAGGTCATAAGGTTCAAAGATCCTTATCAGTGATTTCAGAAAATATGATCAAGATTTTTTTTCCAAAAGGTTTTGAAACGAATGAAATTAAATCTAAAAAGTATAGATCTCTACGTGTACATTTTCACACAATAAACATAGGTCTATGCACATCACAAAATTCATTATCATCCACCCTTCCTTGATTCGTTGAATCAAGAACTAAAGTTTTAGCCTTTCACAGAAACGAGAACAATACAAGTTATATAAATAAAAACAAAAGATGAAACTATATTCATTGATGTAAAAGAAAGATTCAAATAACGTACTTCAAAATAATGTGAAACGTAATCAAAGTTGACAATGTTCCAACAAGAACTCCAAGAAGGCGAAAGAATATTCTCTCAAAAACCAAGAATCGAAGTGATAGAAAGAAAATAAAAACTCTGTAAACTAATCTATGTGATGGCTCGAACAAACTCCCAGGACAGTCCCCTAAAGGTTCTATTTATAGGGCCCTTCACAAAACCCTAAAAACTACAAAAATAGAACCCTAAGTTGCCCAGTGGCTTGGACCACCTATGGCTACGATTCGAACCACGATATTTTGGTTTCTTTACTTTGCAATGTAGTGATCCGGAACACCCATGCTACGGTCTAGACCATAATGTGTTGAAATCTTCAGGACTTTTTTGTAGTGGTCTGAACTGGTTGGGAGATGATCTGGGATGTCCCTACTATGACTTCTTGCTTTGTTTTTCTCTTATTGTTCTTACTCTAGTCTGAATATGGACTCTTTGTGTGAACACCAAGGGCTTGTTGCTATTGTTTTCGTCATCTTTCCTGCATTAAAGAGAGTAAAACAAATAAGTGATAAAGATTAATAAAACTTGTAAATTTATTAAACAATGTATCCTTCTAATACTAAGTTATGGAGTTTATAAATTTATCAAGTGTAATCACACCCGCTAACTTGAACATTACTAGTCCTTAGCAATGACTTTATTAAAATGAATGCATACTACTACATATTTCTCTTTTTGTTGGAAACATGGCTACACTTAGTTACATGCAGCAAGCCTTTTAAACCCTTAGGTTACCCTTAGTGGGCGAGTGAAGTCTCATGAGGGTTTGCAGTGAATCTATCCACAAAATTCCTAAACTAATTCAATGTGTGGTAATAATAATTCCAAAAACTTCTAATTTGAATTCAATATGAAACAAATAGCCAAACTTCAAAATTTTGCATAAATATTTTCAAATGTACTTCAAACTCACCTAACTTTTTGACCATTTAATCTCAAGTATGTCAAGTACTATCATTAAATCAACATAGTTAACACATATACTTAAAGATCTTGCTTTTGACTTCAGCTCTCACCAGGATATCACTCTTAATGGAAATCACTTGAAAAAGGTTACTCTCATGGTTCATGCACGAGTGCAATATCAAATAGGTGCATTGAACCCAAAACAAAAAGTGACATGAAAGAACAAAAATAGTGCATATAGCATAGCTTCATGAATGAAATGTATTAATGCATAACAAGAAAATTATCATCAATGCTCTTATAAGTGTCCTTCACCTAGAGTCCATTAGGCCTTTATTAGGTTGTAGCTTTGCTATGGGCTATTGGTTAGACAAACAAAGGATGGGAAACATCAAAGTACAGGTCTAGGGATTATAATAATGCAATGAAACACTCCCTAACTTTTCTTGTTCCAAGTCTTTTAATGCCATACACTGAAGCTATATTGTCAACATATATATATTTTTTTCATCCATGGGACGAATAATAGTAAATTCATGAATTGCCTTATCCTCTGTTGTTTTTTCACTAACCCCTTTATACACCTTATTACCAATTTTTCATAAGCATCCCATGGCATGCAAGGGTTGGTGTACCTATGTATCTAAGGCTAAAGGGTTATATATTTTGCTAAAATAAGAAATTTTACATAATATAAGATTTTATAAGACTTCAAAGCGACTTCAAGGATAATGTAAACAAAGAAAAGTTACAAGCTTCCGAATAAGAAAGACGGCCTAACATCACTCTCTACGTTCATAACACTTGTCATAAGCAATGACTCATACATGCAAATTAAATATAATATCTTGTGCATTCAATACCAAAACAAAGTAATGTAATGATGCTATTCAAAAGAAGTGAGATGGAAGAAATAGTATAGATTATTAGTTATAAAACTCTCAAAAATAAAGTTCAGGCTCAACAGCTCACAAAATGAAGTGTGTTAAGTCTCCACTTCTGTCTTGGCATACTTGAATAACTATATCTCATACACTCTAATCCTTAACATGCTTTTATTTGAATGGTTTTAATTGGTCAGCCTTTAATACATAAGAAGAAATTTATACTCAATTTAAATTTAGTTCTCTATTTCAATATTATCTTATCAGTTAATTTCATAACTACTACCACCATTGAATTAGAAGTTACCCATTCATTCGTCATCTATAATATGTAAAGGACGTCTACATGTTATTAACCATCCCCTCTCTAATTTAAAAGACACATTATCCTCAATGTGTGTTATGTGACCCGACCCTAAAATGTGTTAAGGGTTCTACCTCTCAAGTGCAAGAGGGCAGTCGTAGTTTTAAACTCGGTGAGACCCGAGGTCATCTCCACAGGGAAGGCTTTGTTAAAAGTTCTAGAGTTGTTCTCTTTAGTTAGTAGGTGAAGCCTAAGTTAATCAAACTAATTTTGGATTTATGGGATGTTTAGGAATGGGTTGAGTTAAGAATGGTGGAGTGAAGGAATTCTGATTCTAAATTAAGATAAAAAAATATAGAAATAAAATAACAAAGACTATCTTGATTTAGAATGATAAAATCAACAAAGAAGAAGTTCTCGATTCAACTTGCAAGTCAGGATAGTTCACTACTTTACTCTTGGATATTTATTTTCAAACTTGAAATTCTATTTTGTTCAAAAATTATTAAGAACATTTGAATCAAAAACCAGTACCAGTGATTTCAAGCATATATGGTTAAAGACTTTTGTTTTCAAAATTTTTTCAAACAAACGAACTCAAAGTTTTACTCGAAACCTATTTATACTCTTATTCAAAAATATGTAGAAAGTTAAAATCAAAAACCCATACCAGTGATTTCAAACGAATGTGGTTAAAGATTTCCACTTTCGAATGTTTCCGAAATAAGGTAAAATAGATTTAAAAATAGTAGATCTCTATGCATGTGCTTTCGAAACTCATACGAAAGATCTACGTAGATCCCAGAGTATTTTCATGAACTATTCTATGCTAACATTGTTTAAAATGAAACGAAAGCAATAAAAATATAAACCATCATGCGATCTAGTAATTGAAATCTAAAGATCATATATTAAAAGATTAAAACGAAAGAAACTTACACCGAAATCAACTTTGACAAAGTGTAGGTAAAAAGAAGCGTAGCGAATAATAAGAACACGTCAAATGAATCCATAAAGCTCTCATAAACTAATCTAAAAACTCTCTTAAAATGATTTCTCAAGAAAAACTATGAAAAAAATCAATCCCCCTGGGTTCAGCCGTCCCTTACATATATATAGAGGTTAAGTAAAAACCCTAAAATCGGAAAAAACGCACATTCCAAAAATCTTCCTAGGGTCCAGACCGTAGAGGAGGGGTCTGGACCACAGTATGTAAAATTTTCATTGGGGTCCGGACCGTAGAGGAAGGGTCCAGACCGCAGCCCTCAGCTTGATTCTTCAAATAGCTTTCAGTCTCCAACTTCTGATGCGATTTTGACCTTGAAGAAGATCGATTCAGGCTTTAGCCAAAACATAAAAGTTTTAGCTATTCAAGTCTTCTTTCCAAAGGAAAAATAATCGTGTCAATCAGAGTTGTGACTAAATATTTATGGCCAGAAAACTGACAGGGTGTCTTGCTGGACACTAGCAGTGGTTTGCACATTTAACCTGCAAAATCGCTTTTCTTGACTTGTTTTCCTTCCAAACTCCTACAAAACATAGAAAAGCAAAATAAATACTAAAATTATAATAAAAAGGAAATTTTATTTGATAAAATGCTCAAAAGAAGAGCGTGAAATGATGTTGGGATCAACAATGATTGCCAGCAATCACATCCCCCAACTTAAACATTGCTAGTCCCTAGTAATGCTTTTTATTAAAATGAAATGCAACTACTATCTTATTCCTCTTTTCGTTGGAAACACGGCTGCACTTAGCAAGTACAGCAAGCCCTTTAAACTCCTAGGTTCCCCCAAGTGGACGAATAAGGTCTCGTGAGGGTTTGCAGTGAATTTACCCACAAAATTCTAAGATATAGTCTCAAAGTGTTAAAAAGCTATCAAGATCAAAAAGGATTCAAGTTCAAGCCCAACAAGTCACAAAAGAGAGCCTAGCATCACGTTCTAAGCTTACAACAACTCATATTATGCCAAGTGAAACACATGCAAGTGTTTATGATGCAATTAGTGCATTGCAAACCAAAGTGAAGAACAAAAGAGATGTGATTATGTGCAATCCCTCAAGAAAGAATAATAGGCTCAAAAGCTCACCATTAAGGGGTATAAGTCTCCACTTAGTCCAAGAATGCTTAATTAACCAATTTTAAACAAAATCTATTCCTAAGCACATAAGCTCTTTTCCATTATAGTCAAAAAGTGCACAAGGTCATGACGCATTCAGTTTGAACTTAGTTTCTTATTAAAGCTTGAACAAGTTTCACTAATCACTTTCTCACTTAGTTCCACTATCAACTACACCAAAAAGGGTTGATATGTAGATATAAATGTGCTACATTCGCGTTTTTAGTTTCAAAATACTCCAAAATTTTATTTTTTTATTTTTTTTTTATTTTTCACTTTTGGTATGAAAGATCATCATCATCATGTGAATTCTATCATCCCCCAACTTAAAATTGACATTGTCCTCAATGTGAGAACTAGAATGCAAATACGGGTCCATAGTGTGCAATAGTGAGCATGATGATGAGCGTGAAGCAATAGCAACAAAAGCATAAATAAGAACATAGCACAAAGTAAACCAAGCATGCATCCATTATTTAAGCCCCTTAAGGTATCACCTAAAACATCCCCCAACCTAGAGTCTACAACACTCCCAATAATAGCTTATATAAATATATAAACTACCAAACATGGAAGTGCAAGACTAAATAAAAAAGGGAGAGGAAGGATATTACCTTAAGTGCTTCCTTATTTAAAGAAAATAAAAGCAACTACATAAGAGAAGAGGTTAGACAAAAAATACGGAAGAAATAATATAAATAAAAAAAGCAAAAGAAAGAGATAAAAGCGAAAAAAAGAAAACAAAAAGAAGAAAATCAACAAAAAGGAAAAAAAAAATCTAATCTACTGTGTACAAATAAAATGAAGAAAAGTGGTTATCCAACACCCTCTCTAGCCCATGCGTTTACAAATGGTTTACAAAATAAAATGTTCTCTTTGGATCCACAAAGCACCGAAAGTAGATGCTCCTCAGGTGTAAAACACACCGAGGGATGAAGGGTTAAGTGGGGTTCATAAAACTTTAGATGTGGCCATAATGCATGCAAGGACATGGAAATGGTGGGTTTAATCAGTCTCTCGATACCTAGAAAATCAATGTACTCTCCTCTAACATCTACTACTTCCCCCCAGTGATGATCAATTACATGATCACTCACAATCCCCAGAATGAACTTCTTAGGTGGGGCTGACTCAACAGGTGGGAGGTGTGCACCACTCTCAACCTCAGGTGTGTAGTGAAGTGAACTAAGGTCAACCGATTCAATGATGTGCTCCTTGGGCCATAAGACATTCAAATGCTCAGTTGGAGTCGAAGGACTTTCAATAGGGTCTGAGGTAGTACGGGTGGATTGAGCATCAAGCTCAGTGGTAGGAAAGGATTGCATGTCTCTCTGACTCTCGATAAGTAGAAAAGAAATATCTTGGATAGGAGAGTCCAAAGGGAAATGAAGAAGATGCTCATTCCAAATGTTATCCCAAGTGTAGTTAGGGCGATTGTCCCACTCAGTGCCCATGGTAGTGCTTGAGGTCGACAACTCAGTCATGTTATCACTTAGAGTGGTGCTCATTACTTGTGTGAACCTAGAAATTTACGCTGCGATGTCTACCAAAGCTTGGGTCATGTTGTTATTGAAGCTTTAATTGCTGTTGCAGAACCGATGAAGAAAGTCCTTGAATTATGCATCATTAGGTTCACAAGGCCAATAATCCCGAGGTTTCTCATGGGGGCCCTTGAAGAATGGAACAAGGTTGGGATAGGCATAAGCTGAGTAATCGGGTTCCATAAACATGCTACTTCCAATGGATGGATCAAAAAGATTAAGTGAAGTAGAAGCATACATGAAAGGTTCAGTATGGGTAGCAAGTGTGTAAGGTTCAAAACTAGATTCACATCTTTCTTGTGGTTTGGTGTGTTCATAGAAAAATTCAAGAAAGGACCAGGCCTCATCCGGGGTGAAGGCAAGAAATTCCCTACTTAAGGCTTTATCAAAATCTTGATGTAAATCACGAGGTAGAGCATTATATAATATGGCTAGGACGTCCCCAAACTTTAACCCATGACTTGGGAAAATGTTCAAAAGTATGTTAAATCTCTCCCAGCATTTATAAAATACTTCATCTTTCTTTAGATAAAAATATTTTATTTGAAGGCTATGGGTGAAGGTTTAATGGATAGGGAGGAATTTCTCAATAAAAGCTCGATAACATTGTTCCCAAGTGGTCCATTTACCAAAATTAAAGCACCAGTCACTAGCCACACTTCGTAAAGACAAAGGGAAAAACATAAATCTAAGTCTCTCATTCATTCTAACATCATATGAACCACACACTACCTCTAACCTGTAAAGGTGAAGACATAGGTCTTCTTCCTCCTACCCAAAGAACTGGGGCAATTGGTTATAAGTCTCTATTGTATAGTCATATCCAAATTGGTGAACTAGAGACTCTATGTATGCTTGGGCATCAAAGGGACCACGATTAAAGTCACCAAAATTCATGTCCATCAAAAGAAAAGCTACACTAAAATGTAACCTAGGTTAACCAACATACAAGTTACGCTATATGATGTGCAAATGAATATGCTACAATGCAAAAGAAAGAAAACTACTAATAAAGAGATAGAGAAAAAGAATAATTCACCTAATTTCTAGCGCTTAATTGCCCTCCCTGGCAATGGCTCCAAAAACTCGACCGACCCTAAAATGTGTTAAGGGTTCTACCTCTCAAGTGCAAGAGGGCAGTCGTAGTTTTAAACTCGGTGAGAACCGAGGTCAT
>QLOD02179160.1:0-11065 GCA_003260245.2 Sideroxylon spinosum
GTCTGTGGGAAACATTTGTTTTTCTCGCAGCTTTTATGGTCAAAACTAGATCTAGCACAGATACTCAACCTTGATCCTAATCAATAGTAGAGATGGAGAACTAAACTGATGAAAAAATCAATCTCATTAAGAACCAGATGAGGAAAATGATAGCCGTCATGCAGACATTAGTGGTTCAAAACCAAACACTGCTCGGAAGGTAGAATGTTGCCCATGTTTACCTTCTCCCCCACCATTGATCCCTTTATTAATAAAGTACATAATGAGGGAGTCATCGAGGTCAATGGTAGGGGGAATGGATGGGAAAATGCACCTAATGGAGTCAGAATATTGGGAGAGAATGAAATCCCCTTAAGACAGCCAGTGGGATCAAGGAGGTATGGGAAGGCAATCGGAGTTGACGGTGGAGCTGCTGTCCACCCGAGGCATCACGCACTGAGGGAGCTAGCGTGAGGGATGCCAGTGTTCATCCCTAGGAGGCGCCAATGAAGGCTATGCAAGCTCAAATTCATGGCATCCTTGCAGCTGTCAAATGACCAGGAGCAATTGATGAAATCGATGTGGATGGATATTCTCCTTTCTATTTGGAGGTAATGGCTTGCCTTTGCCACCTAAATTCAAAATTCCCACGTTAGACTCCTTCAATGGCTCAAAGGATCCATTTGACCAATTCAAAACCTATAAGACCTTGATGTGTATTCACGCATGCCTTGACGAGATCAAGTGCTGAGTATTCTTGGCAACACTCAAAGGCCCGACTCAGTTGTGGTTCAACAAAATTAAGTCAGGCACCATTTCCAACTTTTTACAGCTTAACAAGTTATTTGTGGGGCATTTTATTGGTGGAAGAGGTAAAGACGACCGACCAACCACCTCTTAACAATAAAGCAGGGCAGGGATAAGGCCCTCGAAGTTTACGCGGGAAGATTTAACAAAAAGCTCTTAGAGGTTGACAAGGCAGATGACAAGGTAGCCATCACTGCCTTCATGAGAACGCTCAGATTCATGGCATCTGTTCTCGAGAAGCCCCTATTGGTATGGCAGAGCTTATGATTTGCAGTCAAAGGCACATTAATGTGGAGGATGATCTAAGGGTAAAGCGTGAAGGTGATGGAGCCTGAAGCTTTAAGGCGGACAAGAAAAGGCCGAATGACTTAGGAAATACTCAAAAATCCTAGAATCCGAAGAACTAAAGGTTTGATGATAGGTCTGATAGAGGAGTTAGGCAGTATAGTGATTTAGATCCTCACCCTGCTCAGCACCAGACTAGAGAACGTCTTTTACAACATAAAGAATCACTAGGCATTGAAGTGGATGGGAAAGTTAGGAACCTCTATAAATCAATAATCCCGAGTTAAGTACTATAAATTTCACCATCATGATGATCATGACACTAACGATTGCATCAATTAGAAAAGGTAGATCAAGCAATTAATTAGAAGAGGAAGGCTCAAACGATTCGTAGTCGGTCGGGACAACAGAAAGAGAGATCAAAGAAGTCCTAACCAAAAAACCCTAAGAAAAGTCTAGACCCCTGGAGTTCAAACAAAAAACAATCGAACAACCAACCGATCGGAGAGATCATGTTAATCTCTAAAGGTTTTGTGGTTGGATGAGAGTCTTCTAGTGTAAGAAGAAATTATGCTTAGGAATTAACCTGGGGAAGAGAGGTGATGGTAGTTGATCACCTGAGCAGAACAACAATCGATCACCTTCACAGACAAGGAGGCAACTGAAATATGTCAACCCCACGATAATCCGCTAGTAATATCATTAATAATCTCAAACTTCAATATATGGAGAATTCTGGTGGATAGTGGCAGTTTGATAGATATTTTATACTAGAATGCCTTCGAGAAAATGTAGATCAATAAAGGAAAGCTGTAAAACATTCTCCCTCTTGGTTGGTTTTATCGGAGATTATATGACTGAACCCGGTTCTATTCTTTTATCGGTAACTCTTAGGAAGAGCCCCATCAGGCTACAAAAATGATAAATATTTTGGATGTTGATTGCTCATTAGCTTACAATACCATATTGGGTAGAACTTCCTCATTCCATCAAGGCCGTCACATCCACATACCCCTTGAAGGTCAAATTTCCAACAGAAGATGGTGTGGGATGTGCAAAATGTGACCAAAAGGTAACTAGGGAGTGCTATGTCTCATCGTTGAAAAAGGACCTGACAAGAGAAACGATGATCATAGATTGCCTAGAGGTCAGAGATGACGAAGAGGTCAGAAGAGGCGAACCAATGGATGAATTGGAGGATGTTGAGGTTACACTTCCAGGAGAGAATATGGTAATAAAGATGGGCTCTGAAACTCCTGGGTCCTTGAAAGATAAGCTAAAAACTTTTATTGTAAATAACGCAGATTTTTTTCCTTGGTCCCATGAATACACGCCAGGTATTGACTCAAATGTGGTGGCCCACGACGTAAATATCCTTCCTGAGGCTAGACCCATTAAACAAAAAAGGAGGATTTTCTATCCCGAGCGGAACTAAGCAATTGAGTAGACAGTTGATAAGCTGTTGAAAGCCAAATTCATACGTGAGATCCACTAGCCCACTGGGCTATCGAACGTGGTCATGGTGAAGGTGTCAAACGATAAGTGGCAAATGTGCGTGGACTTCATGGACCTCAATAAAGCGTGTCTAAAGGAAAGTGATTGGCATGTGATATTATATGATTTTTTATCTCTTAGACATGCCAATTACGTGTGTTTACTAATTAAAATACCCGATCTTAACTTAGTTATCTCACTCTTGTGATTAAATGCTGTTTGTGTGTTTCAAGTTCTAAAACACAAAAATGAAAGGCTACCATGTCTTCCTGACCTCCCAAGAGCCATCTCAATGTAAAATATCAATTATAATGTCTGCCAAGAAGAACGAAGTAGTCCCAAGCTCAAAACAGTCCTAGAAGTGTTACGGTAGAAAATTCCAGCACAACACCTCTTCATTTTTTCAGCCATAACGTTGTCTACAGAGGTCACTTTCACTTGTGTCATGCACCATTGGAAAAAGGACTCGACTATATACAACTTTTCTGTTGAAGACATCTTCGAATTTAGCTGTTCTGAAAGTCAAAATTTCAACGAGAGTTCACTCCAGATTGCTGCCGGCAGAGAAGCCCAACACGACACCCTGGTTTTTCAATCATAACTTTTCATTAGATTGATGAGATTCCTTATGCATTGGAAAGAAGGCTTGAAGAGCTAAAAAGGTTCTGTTGAAGCCATCTTTAGATTCTGTCATCTTCAAGCTCAAAAAACTGCTCCAAAGTTGTCCCAGAAATCTGCCCAATCCAACACCTACGTAGGCCCATGTCTTGTCAGCACCCATACGGGCCCAGCTCCTAGCCGGGGAAGCCCTTGCGTGGCCAAGAAGTCCAGCAGCTGTAACCTTAGTTCTAAATCTATTTAAACCCTAATTTGCTAAAAACAGAAGAGAATTCCAGCCGTTGGGAAAGTGCAAAAACCTGAACAAAATTCTGCTCTCTCTTTTTCTTTGCTTCTCCTAAATTTCTTTAGATGGAGTTTGAGTTTTATGAAATATTTTAAAGAATATTTTAAAGATTTTGATATGTTTTAACCTTGCAATTTAACATTGCAAGAAGTAGGTTTTTAATTAAATTTGTTTACCCTCATTCTCTCATCCCTTTCATCTCCATTATCTTTTTTAGATTAATTTTCAATATCGTACTTTCAATTTATTGTGATAGATTAAGTTTTATTTCAATGGGAATTAAATTTTATTCATGTATTATTCATTTGAATGGTATTCGTAATATGGCAGTAGGCTAGCTCCCTATTGGCTCCAAACCTGTGAAAATGGTTTGTTGAAGTAGGGAGGCGTGCATGTTATGATCTTAAACTATATATCATAAGATTGATCGTATGTAAAAGACTTGATAAGGATTCATCATTTGGAATCTCTTAGCAATATTACAATTGGTTAGTGATTCATGAACTTGTTTCTTAAAATCCCTAAACACATATTCCATATCTTGTTAGGACGAGCTTTTCATATCTAATCCTAATGAAATCACACTTCCATCTCATTAAATTTCCAGCCTTTTCCTACTAGGGATAGGTAATTAGGCCGATATAAACAGTATGCTTAAACTTCCTCACCAATATACTATCGTTGGAATTGGTTTAGGGTTAAGTTCTTTCATATTCCAAGCACTTTCAATATTGCATTTAAATACTATTTTTTTCATTCTAGCATTCTAATTTTTGTCCTTAGTTTATTATCTTTAAATACTGCAATTTTATTTTTATTTGTTTTACTTTATTGTTTTAATGAATCTTAATCCAAATCAAATCACTTAAGCCAACAAAAATTTGGATTTTCCCTTCTTTTTAACCACCTAAAATGATTAAAATTAACCTAATAACAAGTGTCGCCCTAAGTCATCTCCTAAAATCAAGAAATTGAATCTACCTTTTCGTGGACTCAACTCGAACTCAAACCGGTTTATTTTGCTACACAGGGTTGGACTTGGGTTAACTTGTTAACAAGGTTAATTTTTGAACACTTTTATTTATTTATTTTATTATTTTTTTCTTCCCTTTTTCTTAAAAAAAAAATTTTGTGTGCATTCAGTTTATTCTTTTCACATCATCATGGCTTTACCGAGGAGGATAGTGTTAATGGGGATGTACCCTGTTACCAAGACCCACCTGTGCATCGCACTCTTAGAGACCATCTCTACCCTGAGAGGCAAAGCATCTCATCTTGTGTCGTCTTGCCTCTCAACCAACAAGTTTTCCATCTTAAGCCCAGAAGGATTCAATTGCTTCTGACTTTCCATGGTATGGATTCCGAGAATCCGTACCTACACATTAAAGAATTTGAGGAGCTATGTGGGACTTTTATGGATCGAAATTACACTGAAAACTTTGCCCGACTTAAATTATTCCTATTTTTCCTAAAGGATAAAGCTAAAATATGGCTTAATTTTTTGAGACCTAGGTCAATAGGGACTTGGCATGAAACGCAAACCATTTTCCTAAAAAAAAATTTCCCAACCCATAGGACGGCGGCGTTATAACGCCAAATGATAAATTTCACTTGCACGTCCAATGAGAGTTTCTACCAAGCTTGGGAGAGATTTAAGGACTTGGCCAACCTATGTCCCCACCATAGTTTCGAGGTTTGGAGATTGGTGAGTTTCATCTTTGACTCACTAACACCTAGATTTAAGCAACTTGTCACCACAATGTGCAATGGTGAATTCTATGAGAAGGAGCCAGAGGAAGCATTTGAATTTTTTGACCAATTGGCGGAAAACAACAAGCAATGGGAAACACTCTTCTCAACGCTTAAAGTACCTAGGGGAGCATCACCATCTAGTGGTAAATTCCATCTCAAAGAGACTAATGACCTTTAAGCTAAACTAACTTCTTTGGCTAGAAAAGTAGAGTCGAGGTTGAAAAAGGGAATGCAATAAATGAGCATAAGTTGGAATCTAATTGTGCAATTTGTGAGACTACCGGGCATTACACGGATGAGTGTCCTACTCTTCCCACATACAAAGAGGTCATGTATGGGCAAACTACAATCCTAACAATTTTAAAAAGCCCTACCAAAACCAAAATCTAGGGGGAAACCCCTATTCAGAGACTTATAACCCTGGTTAGAGAAACCATCCTAACTTTGGATGGAGGAATGAAGTACCTTCTGTACCTTAACCTGCTTTACCCCCACCAATTCACAATCCACCACCTCCTGCATACCAAGCACCACACAAGAGATCCCTTGGGGACACTCTTCAACAATTCATACAGACTCAAAGTAGAATAAATGTCCATACCACTAGATACCAGGACCAAACCAACCGATCACTTGATGACATTGAAGTCAACTCAGTAAGTTGATCCAAGTTATGATCGCAACAAAGAAAGGAAAGCTTCCATCTCAAACTGTGCCTAACCTTCAAGGCCAAGTCAATCATTGTGAGTCATCCTAACACTAATCATGTATAAGTCCAAGCATAACCACTTTGAGAAGTAGAAAAATCATTGATAAATCCATCCCTTTACATGAGAATTCTATGGAAAATGAACATGATATTAGAAAAGATAAGGAGATGGAGAGTGAGAAAAACTTGATTGGAGAGAAGGTTAAACCAATAGTGGTTAAACATGCACTATTCCCACACAGATTGCATAAGACCAAAAATGACCTTTAAAATTCTGAGATCTTTGACTTATTAAAGCAAGTCAAAATTAACATCCCACTTTTGGATGCCATTAAGCAAGTGCCAATCTATGTTAAGTTCTTTAAGGAACTATGCACAATCAAAAGGAGACTTAATGTAAAGGAGAAAGCATTCCGTACTGAACAAGTGAGTGTAATCTTCCAACCCAAGACCCATCTCAAATATAAGGACCCAGGTTATCCTACCATCCCTTGCACTATAGGGAACTAAAGGGTTAACCAAGCTTTACTTGATTTGGGCACCAACGTGAATCTGTTACCCTATGTTGTTTATGAACGGTTGGGTCTTGCTGAGCTTAAACCCACACGGGTCACTCTTAGCTAGCTAATAGGTCCATTAAAATCCCACGGAAAATTGTAGAAGATATTCTTGTCAAAGGGAACATATTTTACTTCTCGATAGATTTCATTGTCCTCGACACTCAGCCTATTCATAGCCCTAATGCCTCTATACCAATCATCATTAGGTCACCATTTCTTGCAACCTCAAATGCAATAATCAATTGTAGGACTGATTTCATAAAATTATCATTTGGGAACATGACCATGGAGATGAATATTTTCAATGTCTCTAAACAACCCGGTGAATCTGAAGATGTAAGGGAGGTTGACTTAATCCACACTCTTACGGAAGAGTATGTGGTAAAGAAAATAATTCGATATCCTTTGCAAAGGGCCCCAGTGCACAATGAGGGGAGTGATGACCTTGATGAGGTCAATGATGAGAGTTTGAAGGAAATTCTAGCTTGGTTAGAACCTGTACAAATCTTATCTATGGGTCAGTGGACCCCGAATTTTGAAACTTTAACCCCTTCCAAGGAAAAAGTTGAGTCTTCTTATAGCAAACCTCCAATGCCAGAAAGAAAGCCATTACTGAGTGATCTCAAGTACACTTTTCTAGGGAAAGATGAGTCATACCTTGTGATCATATCTTCCAAATTGACTATGGACCAAAAAGAAATACTTGTTCAAGTCTTAAAACTTCACAAACATGCCTTAGGTTGGACTTTAGCTGACCTAAAGGGGATAAGTCCTGTTGTCTGCACTCACAGTTTATACCTTGAGGAAAAGGCTAAGACTGTGAGGCAAATGCAAAGACGCCTTAATCCTGTAATGAAAGAGGTAGTGAGAGGAGATGTCCAAAAACCTCTTGATGCAAGGATGATTTACCCAATTGTAGACTCTAAATGGGTCAGCCTAACACGAGTTGTCCCTAAAAATTCTGGAGTGACTATAGTAGTCAATGCGCATAATGAATTGGTACTGATGCGCATCCAAACTGGGTGATGGATGTGTATTGATTATAGAAGACTGAATGCAGTCATAAAAAAGGACCACTTCCCACTCCCTTTCCTTGAGCAAGTCTTAGAAAGAATAGCAAGTAAAGCCTACTATTGGTTCTTAGATGGATATTCGGGTTATAACCAAATTGAAGTGGCTCTTGAGGATTAAGAAAAGACCACTTTCACATGCCCATTTGGAACCTTCGCTTACAAAAAAATTACCATTTGGGCTTTGTAATGCACTAGGGACTTTTCAGCGCTGCACGAATAGCATCTTTAGTGATATGGTTGAGAGATACCTTGAATTCTTCATGGATCACTTTTCTATTTTTGGGGATTCCTTTGAAACTTGCCTTCAAAATCTTGAAAAGGTTCTTAAGCGTTGTGACGATAGCAATCTTGTGCTTAATTGGGAAAAGTGTCACTTTATGGTGACACAGGGGATTGTGCTAAGGCATATTATGTCTTCTAAAGGGATTGAGGTCGACAAAGCTAAGGTTGAATGAATTCAAAAATTACCCACCCCTAGAAATGTCAAGGACATCCGCTCTTTCCTTGGTCATGCTGGGTTTTATCGGCAATTCATTAATTCATTCAGTGCATCGGCCAAACCTCTTTATAATATTTTAGGAAACAATGTACCTTTTGAGTGGACTGCACAATGTGAGGAGGCCTTCACTACACTAAAATTTAAATTGACCACTACACTTATCACGCAAGCACCTAATTGGTCCCTACCATTTGAACTCATGTGCGATGCTATTGATTATACGATAGGGGCAGTATTGAGGCAAAAGAAAGATACAAAGCTGCATGTGATCCATTATGCCAGTAAAACATTAAATGAGGCCCAATTAAATTATACAACCACAGAGAAGGAACGTTTGGCAGTGGTCTTTGCCATCAACAAGTTTCATTTATATTTGGTTGGGTCTCATGTCATCATTTTCACAAATCATGCTACCTTGAAATATTTGCTCACCAAACATGAGGCTAAGCCTCGATTGATCCGATGGATCCTCTTCAAAAATTTGACATTGAAATTCGTGATAAAAAGAGAATAGAAAATGTCGTAGCTGATCATTTGTTTTGACTTCCTAAACAAGACCTTGTCTGTCCTGACTTTGCCATAAATGAGACTTTCCCTGATGAGCATTTTTTTCATCTATCCACTATTACCTTACCATGGTTTGCAGACATTGCAAATTACCTTGCTACTAGGCAAATACCTTCTGAATGGTTGAAATTGGACCGGAAAAAATTCTTGCGCATTGTGTTCCGGATGATGAAATTGATAGTGTGCTTACATTGTGTCACAGTCTAACATGTGGAGGTCACTTTTCTGCAAAGAAAACAACAGCTAAAATTTTACAAATCGGATTTTATAGGCAACCATGTTTAAATATGCACACTAATTTTCCATTAATTGTGATAGATGTCAAAGGTTAAGAACCTTAACTAAAAGGAACATGATGCCCCTAAATCCTATTTTAGTGCTTGAAATTTTTGATTGTTGGGGTACTGATTTTATGGGTCTCTTTCCAACTTTATTTGGTAATCAATTCATTCTTGCGGCCATTAACTATGTGTCTAAATGGGTGGAGGCCATTGCCTTCCGAACTAATGATCATTAAGTCGTAGTCAAATTCTTAAAGGAACACATCTTTTCCCGCTTTGGAATGCCTAGGGCCAATCATTAATGATAGGAGAAAACATTTTTGTAATAAGCCTGTGGGTATTTTACTGAAACGGTTTATGATTGTGCACACCGTAGGTACTACATACCAACCACAAACTAGTGGCCAAGTTAAAAATTAGCAAATAGGAAGGGAAAGACCATTTTGGAAAAACGGTTTTACCCTTATTGCAAGGATTTGTCTAACTGTCTAAGTATGCCTTGTGGGCCTATCAAACGGCCTATAAAACTATTTTGGGCATGTCTCTCTATAGGCTTGTCTATGGAAAGTCATGCCATTGGCCTGTTGAAATTTAGCACCATGCATACTGGACCATTCGGTAACTTAATGAGAATTTCGAAGATGTGGCCAGTCATCATAAGCTACAAATGAATGAGTTGGAGGAGCTAAGGAATGATTCCTTTGAAAACGCAAGAATTGCGAAGGACAAAATGAAAAATTACATAATAAGCACATCCGTAAAAAGTCCTTTTTCTCGGGTCAAAAGGTTTTGTTATACAATTCTCGTCTTCATCTGTTTCCAGGCAAGTTAAAGTCCAAGTGGACCGGACCATTATTAGGTCTATTTCTGATTTTGAGGCAATTGAGATTGAAAATCCACAAAATGATCATGTTTTTAAGGTGAATGGCCACCGTCTTAAGCCTTATTTTGAAAATTTTGTGGCTGAAATTGAATCGGTGGATTTGACAGACTCGCCCCCATTTGAATAACTTTGGGTGTGATTTTCTTATGCAGTATTTTCGATTTATTGTTTTGTGTTTTAGTGTGTTCTTATGTTTCTCCCCGCTACATTCAAGTATGATTTCCCATATTTCATTTTTCCTCAAATGTAAAAGCAATGGGGACAATACTATGTTTTACTTGGGGGGAGATAGAAAATTTTTTTCCCCTTATTTTAACCTTTCAAAAAAGAAAAGGAAAGAAAAGAATTGGTGGTCGTAGAGGTGTTGTATTGAATGAAAACCCTTATTCTGATTAAAAAAAAAAAGTTCATCTTTGTTTCTTTGAGAGCTTAGAAAAAGATAATGTTTTGATTGAGCCAACTTCACTCAGTCCGTAATAGTATGTGTTTTTGAAGAGCTTTAGTTCAACCTAAATATGCATGCATGACCCTAGCAATAGTGGAGACTTTTACCATGTGAGATTTTGAGCCATTTTGTGCTTTCATTGAGAGAGTATGTACGTTTACTCTTATATAATTTATTTACTTACATTTCTTACAGTAACTCCATTTAATTTTGAATTTGGGTTCATATTTGGCTTTGAAGAGCAAGTTTGAGTTAATGAATTTTGAGCCTCTTGTTTAGCTAAGTTAACCCTTAGAAATGAAACTAGGCCATATTTGAAAAGTTAACATTTACGACTTTCATTTGTTTACGTTATCCTTAGAAGCAAAGTTGTGCCTTGAAACAAAAAATGATATTTCTTTTGAATAGCCACAAAATTCTCCCAAACCCTTGAAAAGAAACATCTATTTCCTTACCTAAGTATCTTGGATTAAAAAAAAAAAAAAAGATTCAATGATAGTTAGGTGTTTTGAAATAGAGAAAAGCATCCCATTTGAAATGTGATATATATACATATATATATATAAAAAGATAGTGAAAAATATATATATATATCTTGGAGTCATCCTTGTAAAGTAGATCAAATGTATCTTCATGAGAATGAAAAATGAGGATGAGTTTCAAGAAGAATTGGCTATTGATGTTTGGCTTGGGGGATGTAAAGAAAAAAAAAAAAAAAAAGAGATTAAGTTCTTGAGCAAAGAGGGTTGCTGGTCACATATGATTTTTCAAGACACTTTTTGAACATCCCATCCTTTCTTTGGCAACCATTTAACCCTTTAGCCCCA
>QLOD02179185.1:0-11063 GCA_003260245.2 Sideroxylon spinosum
TTTTCCTATTATAAAATTTTTCTAGAAAGCTTGTAATGTGACGAAGGCTCTGGAAAATTGTTACATCATTGGGTGTTGTAGACAGCATAGCGGAAGACTACTTGGAGAACTAGGGTTGTCGTTATGCCCGTGCGGTCAGTAAATCTTAAATTGGCCACAACGTTTGCTACGAAACTCTGTACTCTTATTATTATTTGTTTCTGGAAGGCTTATTAATTGGGGGAGGCTCTTGAAAAATATAAAATCATTGGGTGATGTAAATAGCATAGCGGAGGACTACTTGGAGACCTAGGGTCATTGTCATGGCAGTGCGGTCGTTAAATCTTAAATCGGGCACAACTTTTGTTACGTAACTCATTTTTGTATTATAATATGTTTCCGGTAAGCATGCAAAGGGATGAAGGCACGTAAAAATTATTAAATTACTGAATAATAAAGATAGCATAGCCTTAGACTACTTGGAGACCCAGGGCCGTCGTTACGCCCGTGCGGTCGATAAATTTTAAATCGGACATAACTCTTGCTACGTAACTCCATTTTCTGATCCGATTAAATTTCTACAAAGCTTGTAATAAGAAGGCCCTGAAAAATTATTACATCATTGGGTGATGTAAACAGCATAGTGGAAGACTACTAGAGACCTAGGGGCGCAATCATGCCCGCACGATCGTTCAAATATTAAATCGACTATAACTTTTGCTATGTAACTCCACTTTTGTTATTATAGTGTTTTTCTGGAAAGTTTGTGAGATGACAAAGGCCCTGAAAAATTATTACATCATTGGGTGATGTAAACAACATAGCGGAAGACTACTTGGAGACATGGGGTCATTGTTTTACCCGCATGGCCGCTAAAAACTTAAATCGGCCTTACCTTTTGCTACGTAACTCCATTTTCTTATGATAATATGTTTTTGGAAGGTTTGTAGTGAGACAAAGGTTGATGAAAGTTTCAACATCATTGGATGATACAAGCAACATAGCGTAAGTCTACTTAGAGACCTTGGGGCGTCGTTTTGCCCACTTGGTCGTTAAATTCTAAATCGGACATAACTTGGAGATCTGGGGTCGTCGATATTCTCTCGCAGTCGCTAAATGTTAAATCGGTCATAACTTTTGATACGTAACTTCGCTTTCTTATTATAATATGTTTCTGCTAAACTTGTAATAGGATGAAGGCCATATAAATTTATTACATCATTGGGTGATGAAAATGCATAGCGGAAGACAACTTGGAGACCTGGCGTCGTCGATATTCCCGCGTGGTCGCTTAATGTTAAATCGGTCATAACTTTTGATACATAACTCTATTTTCTTATTATAGTATGTCTCTGGAAAGTCGTAATGAGACGAAAGCCTGGGAAAATTATTACATCATTGGGTGATATAGATAGCATAGCGGAAGACGACTTGAAGACCTGGGGTCGTCGATAGGCCCGCACGATGGTTAAACGTTGAATCGGTCATAACTTTTGCAACGTAACTCCGTTTTCTTATTATAGTATGTTTCTGGAAAGCTTGTATTGAGAAGAAAGCCCTGGAATATTATTACATCATTGGGAGATGTAGATAGCATAGCAGAAGATACTTGGGGACCTAGGGCTGTCTCTAGCCCGCGCGGTCGGTAATTCTTAAAACAGCCATAACTTTTGGTACGTAACTCCGTTTTCATATAATGATATGTTTCGGGAAAGCTTATGATGAGACGAAGGCGTTGGAAAATTATCACATCAATGGATGATACAGATAGCATAGCGTAAGACTACTTGGAAACCCAGGGGCGTCGTTATACCCGCGCGGTCGTTAAAATCTTAAATCGGCCATAACTTTCGCTACGTAACTCGTTTTTGTCATCATAGGGTTTTTCTGGAAAGTTTGTGATAACACAAAGGCCCTAGAAAATTATTACATCATTGGGTGATGTAAATGGCATAGCGGAAGACAACATCGAAACCGGGGGTCATCTTTATGCCCGCGCGGTCATTAAATCTTAAATCGGCCATAACTTTTGCTACGTCACACCATTTTCTTATTATAGTATGTTTCTGGAAAGATTGTAACGAGACAAAGGCCCTGGAAGATTTTTACAACATTAGGGCATGTAAACACAGTAGCGGAAGACTACTTGGAGACCTGGGGTTGTCGTTATGCCCGAGCGGTCGTTAAAAACTAAAACTGGCATAACTTTTGCTACGTAACTCCGTTTTCTTATTATAAAATTTTTCTAGAAAGCTTGTAATGCGACGAAGGCCCTGGAAAATGTTTATGTCATTGGGTGATGTAGACAGCATAGCGGAAAACTACTTGGAGAACTAGGGTCGTCGTTATGCCCGTTCGGTCAGTAAATCTTAAATTGGCCATAACGTTCGCTACGAAACTCTGTACTCTTATTAGTATTTGTTTCTGGAAGGCTTATAATAAGGGGAAGGCTCTGGAAAAATATAAAATCATTGGGTGATGTAAATAGCATAGCAGAAGACTACTTGGAGACCTAGGGTCGTCGTTACGCACACGCGGTCGATAAATTTTAAATCGGACATAACTCTTGCTACGTAACTCCGTTTTCTGATCCGATTAAGTTTCTGCAAAGCATGTAATAAGACGAAGGCCCTGAAAAATTATACATCATTGGGTGATGTAAACAACATAGCGGAAGACTACTAGAGACCTGAGGGCACAATCGTGCCCGCACGGTCGTTCAAATATTAAATCGACTATAACTTTTGCTATGTAACTCCATTTTTGTTATTATAGTGTTTTTCTGGAAAGTTTGTGAGAAGACAGAAGCCCTGAAAAATTAATACGTGATTGGGTGATGCAAACAGCATAGCGGAAGACTACTTGGAGACATGGGGTCACTGTTTTACCCGCACGGCCGCTAAAATCTTAAATCGGCCTTAACTTTAGCTACGTAAGTCCGTTTTCTTATTATAATATGTTTTTGGAATGTTTGTAGTGAGACGAAGGCCTATGAAAGTTTCAACATCATTGGATGATACAAATAGCATAGCGTCAGTCTACTTAGAGACCCAGGGGCGTCGTTTTGTCCACGTGGTTGTTAAATTCTAAATCGGACATAACATGGAGACCTGGGGTCGTCGATATTCCCGCGCGGTCGTTAAATGTTAAATCGATCGTACCTTTTGATACGTAACTCCATTTTCTAATTATAATATGTTTCGGTAACTTGTAATAAGATGAAGGCCATATAGAAAATTATCACATCATTGGGTGATAAAAACAGTATAGCGGAAAACAACTTGGAGACCAGGCGTCGTCGATATTCCCGCGCGGTCGCTAAATGTTAAATCGATCATAACTTTTGATACGTAACTCCGTTTTCTTATTATAGTATGTTTCTAGAAAGCTTGTAATGGCACAAAAGCCTGGAAAAATTATTACATCATTGGGTGATATAGGTAGGATAGCGGAAGACGACTTGGAGACCTAGGGTCGTCGATATGCCCTCGCGATTGTTAAATCTTAAATCGATGATAACTTTTGCAGAGTGATCCCATTTTCTTATTATAGTATGTTTTTGGAAAGCTTCTAATGAGACAAAAGCCCTGGAATATTATTATATCATTGGGAGATGTAGATAGCATAGCGGAAGACTAATTGGGGACATAGGGTCGTCTTTAGCCCGCAAGGTCGGTAATTCTAAAATCGGCCATCGCTTTTGGTACATAACTCCATTTGCATATAATGATATGTTTTCGGAAAGCTTATGATGAGATGAAGGCCTTGGAAAACTATCACATTAACGGGTGATGCAGATAGCATAACGTAAGACTACTTGGAAATCCAGGGGCGTCGTTGTACCCACGCGGTCGTTAAAATCTTAAATCGGCCATAGCTTTTGCTGCGTAACTCGTTTTTGTTATCATAAGGTTTTTCTGGAAAGTTTGTGATAACACAAAGGCCCTGGAAAATTATTACATCATTGGGTGATGTAAATAGTATAGCGGAAGACAACATGGAGACCTGGGTCGTCTTTATGCCCGCGCGGTCTTTAATTTTTAAATCGGCCATAACTTTTGCTACGTAACTCTGTTTTCTTATTATAGTATGTTTCTGGAAGGATTGTAACGAGAAAAAGGCCCTGGAAGAATTTTACAACATTAGGGCATGTAAACACAATAGCGGAAGACTACTTGGAGACCTGGGGTTGTCGTTATGCCCGCGCGGTCGTTAAAATCTTAAATCTTGCTTAACTTTTGCTATGTAGCTCCGTTTTCCTATTATAAAATTTTTCTAGAAAGCCTGTAATGCGACGAAGGCCCTGGAAAATTGTTACATCATTGGGTGATGTAGATAGTATAGCAGAAGAATACTTGGAAAACTAAGGTCGTCATTATGCCCGTGCGGTCAGTAAATCTTAAATTGGCCATAACGTTTGCTATGAAACTTTGTACTCTTATTATTATTTGTTTCTGGAAGGTTTATGACAAGGGAAAGGCTCTAGAAAAATATTAAATCATTGGGTGATATAAATAGCATAGCGGAAGGCTACTTGAAGACCTAGGGTCGTTGTCATGGCCGCGCGGTCGTTAAATCTTAAATCGGGCACAACTTTTGTTACGTAACTCGTTTTCTTATTATAATAAGTTTTCGGAAAGCTTGCGAAGGGATGAAGGTGCTTAAAAATTATTACATTACTGAAAAATGAAGATAGCATAGCGTAAGACTACTTGGAGACCCAGGGCCGTCGTTACGCCCGCGCGGTCGATAAATTTTAAATCGGACATAACTCTTGCTACGTAACTCCGTTTTCTGATCCGATTAAATTTCTACAAAGCCTGTAATAAGACGAAGGCCCTGAAAAATTATTAAATATTGGGTGATGTAAACAGCATAGTGGAAGACTACTAGAGACCTAGGGGCGCAATCATGCCTGCACGATCGTTCAAATATTAAATCGACTATAACGTTTGCTATGTAACTCCATTTTTGTTATTATGGTGCTTTTCTGGAATGTTTGTGAGAAGAAAAAGGCCCTGATAAATTATTACGCCATTGGGTGATGTAAACAGCATAGCGGAAGACTATTTGGAGACATGGGGTCATTGTTTTACCCGCACAGCTGCTAAAATTTTAAATCGGCCTTAACTTTTTCTACGTAACTCCGTTTTCTTATGATAATATGTTTTTGGGAGGTTTGTAACGAGATGAAGGCCTACGAAAGTTTCAACATCATTGGACGATACAAACAGCATAGCGTCAGTCTAGTTAGAGACCCAGGGGCATCGTTTTGCCCACTTGGTCGTTAAATTCTAAATCGGACATAACTTGGAGATTTGGGGTCGTTGATATTCCCGCGCGGTCGCTAAATGTTAAATCGGTCATAACTTTTGATACGTAACTCCGTTTTCTGATTATAATATGTTTCTGGTAAACTTGTAATAAGATAAAGGCCGTATAGAAAATTATTGCATCATTGGGTGATGAAAACAACATAGCCGAAGAAAACTTGGAGACCTGGCGTTGTCGATATTCCCGCGCGATCGCTAAATGTTAAATCGGTCATAACTTTTGATACGAAATACCGTTTCTTATTATAGTATGTTTCTGGAAACCCGAAATGAGATGAAAGCCTGGGAAAATTATTACATCATTGGGTTATATAGATAGGATAGCGGAAGACGACTTGGAGACCTAGGGTCGTCGATATGCCCGCGCGATTGTTAAATCTTAAATCGATGATAACTTTTGCAACGTAACCCCGTTTTCTTATTATAGTATGTTTCTGGAAAGCTTGTATTGAGACGAAAGCCCTGGAATATTATTCCATCATTGGGAGATGTAGTAGCATAGCAGAAGACTACATGGGGACCTAGGGTTGTCTTTAGCCTGCGCGGTCGGTAATTCTTAAATCGGCCATAGCTTTTGGTACATAACTCCGTTTTCATATAATGATATGTTTCGGGTAAGCTTATGACGAGATGAAGGCCCTGAAAAATTATCACATCAATGGATGATACAGATAGCATAGCGTAAGAGTACTTGGAAACCCAGGGGCGTCGTTGTACCCGCGCGGTCGTTAAAATCTTAAATCGGCCATAACTTTTGCTACGTAACTCATTTTTGTTATCATAAGGTATTTCTGGAAAGTTTGTGGTAACACAAAGGCCCTGAAAAATTATTACATCATTGGGTGATGTAAATAGCATAGCGGAAGACAACATGGAGACCGGGGGTCATCTTTATGCCACGCGGTCATTAAATCTTAAATCAGCCATAACTTTTGCTGCGTAACTCCTTTTTCTTATTATAGTATATTTCTGAAAGATTGTAACGAGACAAAGGCCCTGGAAGATTGTTATGGCATGAGGTGATATAAACACAGCAGCGGAAGACTACTTAGAGACCTAGGGTTGTCGTTATGCCCGCGCGGTCGATAAACTCTTAAAGCTGGCATAACTTTTGCTACGTAACTTCGTTTTCCTATTATAAATTTTTTCTAGAAAGCTTGTAATGCGACGAGACCCTGGAAAATTGTTACATCATTGAGTGAGGTAGACAGCATAGCGAAAAACTACTTGGAGAACTAGGGTCGTTATTATGCTCGTACGACCAGTAAATCTTAAATTGGCCATAACGTTTGCTACAAAACTCTGTACTCTTATTCTTATTTGTTTCTGGAAGGCTTACAATAAGGAGAAGCCTCTGGAAAAATATAAAATTATTAGGTGATGTAAATAGCATAGCGGAAGACTACTTGGAGACCTACGGTCGTTGTCATGGCTGTGCGGTCGTTAAATCTTAAATCGGGCATAGCTTTTGGTACATAACTCCGTTTTCATATAATGATATGTTTCAGGAATGCTTATGACGAGACAAAGGCCCTGGAAAATTATCACATCAATGGATGATACAGATAGCATAGCGTAAGACTACTTGGACACCCAGGGGCGTCGTTGTACCCGTGCGGTCGTTAAAAACTTAAATCAGCCGTAACTTTTGCTACGTAGCTCGTTTTTGTTATTCTAAGGTTTTTCTGGAATGTTTGTGATAACACAAAGGCCCTGGAAAATTATTACATCATTGGGTGATGTAAATAGCATAGCGGAAGACAACATGGCGACCTGGGGTCGTCTTTATGGCCGCGCGGTCAATAAATCTTAAATCGGCCATAAATTTTGCTACGTAACTCCGTTTTCTTGTTATAGAATGTTTCGGGAAAGATTGCAACAAGACAAAGGCCCTGGAAGATTGTTAAAACATTAAGGGATGTGAACACAATAGCGGAAGACTACTTGGAGACCTAGGGTTGTCGTTATTCCCGCACGATCGTTAAAATCTTAAATCTGGCATAACTTTTGCGACGTAACTCCGTTTTCCTATTATAAAATTTTTCTAGAAAGGTTGTAGTGCGACGAAGGCCCTGGAAAATTGTTACAGCATTGGTTGATGTAGACAGTTTAGCGGAAGACAACTTGGAGAACTAGGGTCGTCGTTATGCCCGTTCAGTCAGTAAATCTTAAGTTGGCCGTAACGTTTGCTACGAAACTCTGTACTCTTATTATTATTTGTTTCTGGAAGGCTTATAATAAGGTAAAGGCTCTGGAAAAATATTAAATCATTGGGTGATGTAAATAGCATAGCGGAAGACTACTTAGAGAGCTAGGGTCGTTGCTATGGCCGTGCGGTCGTTAAAGCTTGTAATAAGACGAAGGCCCTGAAAAATTATTACATCATTGCGTGATGTAAACAGCATATTGGAAGACTACTAGAGACCTGGGGCCGCAATCATGCCCGCGCGGTCGTTCAAATATTAAATCGACTATAACTTTTGCTATGTATCTCCATTTTTGTAATTATAGTACTTTTCTGGAAAGTTTGTGAGAAGACAAAGGCCCTGAAAAATTATTACGTCACTGGGTGATGTAAACTGCATAGCAGAAGACTACTTGGAGACATGGGGTCATTGTTTCACCCGCACGGCTGCTAAAATCTTAAATTTGACATAACTTTTGCTACGTGACTCCGTTTTCCCGTAATAATATTTTTCTAGAAACTTGTAATGAGACGAAGGCCCCATGTTTCTGGAAGGCTTATAATAGCGCAAAGGCTCTGGAAGAATATTAAATTATTGGGTGATGTAAATAGTATAGCAGAAGACTACTTGGAGAACTAGGGTCGTTATCATGGCCGCGCGGTCGTTAAATCTTAAACCGGGCATAACTTTTGTTACGCAACTCGTTTTCTTATTATAATATGTTTCCGAAAAGCTTGCGAAAGGATGAAGGCGCTTAAAAATTATTATATTACTGAATAATAAAGGTAGCATAGCGTTAGACTACTTGGAGACCCAGGATCGTCGTTATACCCATGCGGTCGTTAAATTTTAAATTGGACATAACTCTTGCTACGTAATTCTGTTTTCTGATCTGATTATTTTCTACAAAGCTTGTAATAACACGAAGGCCCTGAAAAATTATTACATCATTGGATGATGTAAACAGCATAATGGAAGACTACTACAGACCTGGGGGCGCAATCATGCCCTCACGGTCGTTCAAATATTAAATCGACTATAACTTTTGCTATGTAACTCCATTTTTGTTATTATAGTGTTTTTCTAGAAAGTTTTTGAGAAGACAAAGGCCCTGAAAAATTATTACGTCATTGGGTGATGTAAACAGCATAGCGGAAGACTACTTGGAGACGTGGGGTCATTGTTTTACCCGCACGGCCGTTAAAATCTTAAATCGGCCTTAACTTTTGCTACGTAACTCCTTTTTCTTATGATAATATGTTTTTGGAAGGTTTGTAGTGAGACGAAGGCCTATGAAAGTTTCGACAACATTGGATGATACAGACAGCATAGCGTAAGTCTACTTAAACCCAGGGGCGTCGTTTTGCTCACTTGGTCGTTAAATTCTAAATCGGACATAACTTGGAGACATGGGGTCAACGATATTCCCGCGCGGTCGCTAAATGTTAAATCGGTCATAACTTTTGATACGTAACTCCATTTTCTTATTATAATATGTTTCTGATAAAATTGTAATAAGATGAAGGCCATATAGAAGATTATTACATCAATGGGTGACATAAACAGCATAGCGGAAGACAACTTGGAGACCTGGCGTCATCGATATACCCGCACAGTCGCTAAATGTCAAATCAGTCATAACTTTTGATACGTAACTCTGTTTTCTTATTATAGTATGTTTTCTGGAAAGCTTGTAATGAGACGAAACCCTGGGAAAATTAGTACATCATTAGGTCATATAGATAGCATAGCGGAAGACGACTTGGAGACCTGGGATCATCGATGTGCCCGCGCGATTGTTAAACCTTAAATCGGTCATCACTTTTGCAACGTAACTCTGTTTTCTTATTATAGTATGTTTCTGGAAAACTTGAAATGAGACAAAAGTCTTGGAATATTATTACATCATTGGGAGATGTAGATAGCATATCGGAAGACTACTTGGGGACCTAGGGTCGTCTTTATACCCACGGGGTCGGTAATTCTTAAATCGGCCATAACTTTTGGCACATAACTCCGTTTTCTTATAATGATATGTTTCAGGAACGCTTATGATGGGACAAAGGCCCTGGAAAATAATCACATCAATGGATGATACATAAAGTAGAGCGGAAGACTACTTGGAGACCTGGGATTGTCGTTATGCCCGCGTGGTCTAAAAAATCTTAAATCTGGCATAACTTTTGCTACGTAACTCCATTTTCCTGTTATAACATTTTTCTAGAAGCCTTGTAATGAGACGATGGCCTTGGAAAATAGTTACATCATTGGGTGATGTAGACAGCATAGCATAAGTCTACTTGGAGACCCTGCGGTGTCGTTTTCATTAAATTCGAAATCAGACATCACTTTTGCTACGTAACTCCGTTTTCTTATTATATTATTTTTCTGATAAGCTTATAATACGATGAAGGCCCCGGAAAATTGTTACATCACTAGGGGATGTAAACACAATAGCGGAAGACCACTTGGAGACATGGGGTCGTTGTTTTGCCTGTGCGGTCGTTAAAATCTTAAATTGGGCATAACATTTGCTACGTAACTCCGTTTTCTTGTTGTAACATTTTTCTAGAAATCTTGTAATGAGACGAAGGCCCTGGGAAATCGTTACATCATTTGGTGATGTAGACAGCATCGCGTGAGTCTAGTTAAAGACCCAGGGGTGTCGTTTTGCCCACTTGGTCGTTAAATTCTAAATCGGACATAACTTTTGCTACGTAACTCTGTTTTGTTATTATAATATTCTTTTTGGAAAGTGTGTAATGAGCCAAAGGCCCTGGAAAATTTTTACATCAATGGGGGTTGTAAACACAATAGCGGAAGACTACTTGGAGACTTGGGGTCGTTGTTTTGCCCGTGCAATCAGTAAATCTTAAATTGGCCATAACGTTTGCTATGTAACTCTGTACTCTTATTATTATTTGTTTCTTGAAGGCTTATAATAAGGCGAAGGCTCTGGAAAAATATTAAATCATTGGGGGATGTAAATAGCATAGCAGAAGACTACTTGGAGACCTAGAGTCGTTGTCATGGCCATGCAGTCGTTAAATCTTAAATCGGGCACAACTTTTGCTACGTAAATCATTTTATTATTATAATATGTTTCCAAAAACTTTGCAAAGGAATGAAGGCGCTCAAAAATCATTACATTATTGAATAATAAAAATAGCACAGCGTAAGACTACTTGGAGACCCATGGGCGTCGTTCCTCCCACGTGGTCGTTAAATTTTAAATCGGACATAACTCATGCTACGTAACTCCGTTTTCTGATCCGATTATGTTTCTCCAAAGCCTGTAATAAGACGAAGGCCCTGGAAAATTATAACATCATTGGGTGATATAAACAGCGTAGCGGAAGACTACTAGAGACCTGGGGTCGTAATCATGCCCGCGCGATCGTTAAAATCTTAAATCGGCTATAACTTTTGCTACCTAACTCCATCTTTGTTATTATAGTGTTTTTCTGGAAAGTTTGTGAGAAGATAAAGGCCCTGAAAAATTATTATGTCATTGGGTGATGAAAACAGCATAGCGGAAAACAACTTGGAGACCTGGCATCGTCGA
>QLOD02179192.1:0-11063 GCA_003260245.2 Sideroxylon spinosum
CATTGAACATTGGCATGCAATTTTTTTTTCTTCTATTTCGTGTGTTATATTCCTCCCATTTTATCATCACCCTCCATACTAACTTCCACCCCATTAAAAAATAAATTTTTATCGCCATGAACTTGCTGCTGCTGTCTTCGCACACTAACCTCTTTAGATACTTTTGCCTCGTCCGTTTTTCTTCTTTGACCAAGTGTTAGTTTCTTTTTATTTACCAAGAGCTGTTCGAGTCTAGGTTGTCCGTCCCCATTGCATCATCTTTCCCTTTGCCAATTGAATTAGATTTTTGGATAATCATCATCATAGTATCTCTCTCTTTTCTTCTTCTATCCCACTGCCTTCGCATTTTTCTTTTTCTGTTCTTCACTATTTTGTTTCAGTGGGTTTCTTGATAACCAACCCTCTTTTACAATACCTTGAATCGTTGGCAAGTAAATTTTGTTTTCCTATCTCATGTCTTACAGTCCTTCATTTCATCATCACCATCCATGCTCACTTGCACTACATTAAAAAATAAATTTTTATCACCATGACCTTGATGCCACTGTTATTCCACATTAATCTTTTTAGATGTATCTGTCTCATTCCCTTTGTGTTCTTTAACCCACTGTCTATTCCTTTTTGAACCCTAAAAGGAAGAGTTGTTCAAGCCTGAGCTGTCCGTCTACATTTCCTTTCTTTCTTTTTGCCAATTGAGCTATCTTCTATTATAATCAGGATCATAGTATCTCTCTCTATTTTCTCCTAACCTATTGCCTCCTCCATTTTCTTGTTTTATTCCAACACCATTCTTCTTTTTCATCATCACCAACCATGCTCACTTGTACCACATTAAAGAACAAACTTTTATCACCATGAACTTGATGCCAAAGTTTTTTTATATTAACCCTTTTAAATGTATTTATCTCATCCCCTTTATGTTCTTGAACCCACTTACTTTTCCTTTTTGAACCCCAAAAGGAAGAGTTGTTAGAGTTTGAGCTATCTGTTTGGATTACCTTACCTTTCCTTTTGCCAATTGAGCTATCTTCTACTATAATTAAGATCATAGTATCTCTCTCTTTTTCTTCTAACCCACTGCCTCCATTTTCTTGTTCTATTCTCGCACCATTTTTCTTCAGTTGGCATTTTGATAATTAGGGCTCTTTCTTGTGCTTGACCTTGAACATTGGGGAACAAATTCTTTCTTTTTGTCATCACCATCCATGCTTAATTGCATCCTATTAAAAAAATAAATTTTTATACCAGAAACATGCTGCCCCTGTCTTGCCACACTAACCCTTTTAAATGTTTCTGCATTATCCCCTTTCTCTTCTTTAATCCATTATTTGTTTGTTTGTTTGTTTTTTTAAGAACCCTAAGTAAAGGAGCTGTCTGAATCCGAGCTCTTTCTCTTCGTTGCTTTACCTTTTGTTTGCCAATAGAGCTATCTTCTACCATAACCAACATTGTAGTATTTCTCTCTCTTGTCCTTTTAACCAACCGCCTCCTTCTCTCTCTTGTTCTATTCTTTCCCCACTATACTTTAGTTGGTTCTCGGATAACCCTTGCCTCTTACTTGTGCAATTGCTTGAAAATCAGCAAGCAAAATTTTGATCTTCTTTCTCATGTGTTATTGTTATGAAATCAAATCAGTTGCTCTTGAATAAAACTCATTTGCTTTCATTTTTCTCTTTTATTTTCGTACTTATAAATCAATTAATTAGTTCACTTCAGTTAGATTCCTTACTTTTTATCATCACCTTCCATGCTTAATTGCACCCCTTCAAAAACTAAATTTTTATCACCATTAACTTGTTGGCACTGTCTTCCCACATTTAACCCTTTTAGATGTTTTGCCTCACCACCTTATCTTTTTTAACCCGCCCTCTGTTCCTTTTATAACCCCAGGGGAAAGGGCTGTCAAAGTTTGAGCTGTCCATCTCCATTGTTTTACTTTTCCCATTGCTAGTTAAGCTATCTTCTATCATAATCAAGATTATAGTATCTCTCTGTTTTTCTTCTGACCCACTGCCTCCTACATTCTCTTGTTCTAATCCTATACTAATCTGTCTTCAGTTGGCTTACTAATAACCATACCTCTTACTTGTGCAACACTTTGACTATTGGTCTGCAATTTTTTTTTCTTCTATCTCGTTTGTTATGTTTCTCCCATTTTATCGTCATCTTCCATTCTCACTTGCACCCCATTAAAAAATAATTTTTTATCACCATGAATTTGCTGTCGTCGTTTTCTCACATTAACCTTTTTAGATGTTTTTGCCTCGTCATCTTTTTCTTATTTGACCAAGTGTTTGTCCCCTTTTATTTACAGGAGAAAGAGCTGTCTATATTTGGGTTGTTCGTCTCCATTGCTTTATCTTTCCCTTTGCTAGTTGAATTAGATTTTTGGATAATCACTATCATAGCATCTTTCTCTTTTCTTTTTCACCGCCTTTGCATTTCTCTTATTCTATTCTTGCACCATTCTTTTTCAATTGATTCCTTGATAACTAAGGCTCTTACTTGTGCAACACCTTGAATCGTTGGCAAGAAAATTTCGTTCTTCTATCTCATGTTTTATATTACTTCATTTTATCATATGCTCACTTTCACTACATTAAAAAATAAATTTTTATCTTCATGAACTTGATGCCACTGTTATTCCACATCGACTCTTTTAGATGTGTTTGTCTCATCTCCTTTATTTTTTTTTAACCCACTGTCTGTTCCTTTTTGAACCCTAAGAGGAAGAATTGTTCGAGTCTGAGCTTTCCGTTTACATTCCCTTACCTTTCTTTTTCTAGTTGAACTATCTTCTACTATACGTAGGATCATTGTATATCTCTTTTTTTTTTTTTCTTCTAACCCACCACCTCTTCCATTTTCTTGTTCTATTCTCACACTATTCTTCTTCAGTTGCCTCCCTGATAATTAGTCCTTTTTCCTATGCATGACCTTTAACATTAGGGAGCAAATATTTTCTTCTTTCTCATGTGTTATATTGCTCTGTATTTGTCATCACCATCCATGCTTAATTGCACGGTGTTAAAAAACTAAATTTTTATCATCAGGAACTTGCTGCCCCTATCTTCCCACATTAGGTCTTTTAGATGTTTTTGCCTCATCCACTCTCTTCTTTAATCTACCGTCTATTTTTTTAGAACCCCAAGTGATGGAGGTGTATGAGTCTTCTTCGTTGCTTTACCTTTCCTTTGCCAGTTGAGATATCTTTTACCATAACCAACATTGTAATGTTTCTTTCTGTTCTTTTTTTAACCCACTGCCTTCTTCTCTCTTGTTCTATTCTTTCCCACTGTTCTTCAGTTGGTTCCGGATAACTAAGGCCTTTTACTTGTGCAATACCTTGAACATTGGCCAGCATATTTTTTACTATCTCAATTGTTATTGTTATGAAACCAAATTAGCTACTTTCGAATAAAACTCGTTTATTTTCATTTTTCTCTTTTATTTTCTTACTTATGAATGTCAGTTCACCTCAGTTATATTCCTTGCTTTTTATCATCACCTTCCATTCTTACTTGCATTTTTTTTAAAACAAAATCTTTGTCATCATTAACTCGTTGCCACTGCCTTCCCACATTAACCCTTTTACATGTTTTTGCCTCACCCTCTTATCCTTTTTAACCCGATTTCTGTGCCTTTTATAATCCCAAGGGAAAGAATTGTTCAAGTTTGAGCTGTCCATCTCCATTATTTTATTGCTAGTTGAGCTATCTTCCAATCATGGTATTTCTCTCTATTTTTCTTCTAACCCATCGCCTCCTCCATGCTCTTGTTTTATTCCTATACTAATCTCTCTTTAGTTCGCTTGCTGATAGCCATACTTCTTACTTGTGCAACACTTTGAATATTGGCATGTAAATTTTTTTTCTTATATCTCCTGTGTTATATTCCTCCTATTTATCATCACCTTTCATACTCACTTGAACCCCATTAAAAAATAAATTTTGATCACTATGAATTTGCTGTCATTGTTTTTCCACATTAACCTTTTTAGATGTTTTTGCCTCATCCCCTTTTTCTTATTTGACCAAGTGTTTGTCCCCCTTTATTTATAGGAGAACGAGCTGTCTGAGTCTAGGTTGTTCATCTTCATTGCTTTATCTTTCCCTTTGCCAGTTGAATTAGATTTTTGAATAATCATCATTGTAGTATCTCTCTCTTTTCTTCTTCTAATCCACCGCCTTCGCATTTCTCTTCTTCTATTCTTGCAACATTCTTTTGTCAAGTTAACAAGAGAGAGCTTTCTATTTGGGAGCAATTGATTTGCCCTTTGTGGCAATTCTCATTAAATAGGCAGAAAATAGAAAGTCCAGAAGGAAAAGAGAAATTGCAAGAGATAAATTACCATATATCTCCTAAATTTAAAGCTATTTACCTAAACCCTAGGATCTATACATGGTAAGGGTATTATACACTATAAATACCAAAAATCTAGGATCTATACATGGTAAGAATATATATACAGCTGTAAACTCTAGGATCTATACATGATAAGAATATATACAGCTGTATGTGGCTGGAATTACTTACACTAACATCTTTTTCAGTTGGTTCCTTGATAACCAAGGCCTCTTATTTGTGCAATACCTTGAATCGTTGGCAAGCAAATTTTGTTCTTCTATCTCATGTCTTATATTCCTTATTTTTTATTATCACCATCCATGCTCACTTGCACCATATTAAAAAATAAATTCTTAGCACCATGAACTTGATGCCGTTGTTATTCCATATTATCCTTTTTAGATGCATCTGTCTCATCCCATATATGTTCTTTAACCCAAGGTCTGTTCTTTTTTCAACACCTAAAGGGGGAGTTGTTCTAGTCTGAGCTATCCGTCTACATTACCTTTCCTTTCCTTTTAACAGTTGAGCTATTTTCTACTATAATTAGGATCATAGTATATCTCTCTCTTTTTCTTCTAACCTACTGCTTCCTCCATTTTCTTGTTTATTCCCGCATCATTCTTCTTCAGTTGGTTCTCGGATAACCAAGGCTTCTTATTTTTGCAATGCCTTGAACATTGGCCAGGAAATTTTGTTCTTTTGTCTCAAGTGTTATTGTTAGGTATCCAAATTAGTTGCTCTCGAGTAAAACTCATTTGTTTACATTTTCATCTTTTATTTTCTTACTTATCAATCAATATTCTAGTACAGTTTAGTTATAATCCTTCCTTTTTATCGTCACCTTCCATGCTTAGTTGCATGCCTTTAAAAACTAAATCTTTATCAACATTAACTTGTTGCCACGGTCTTCTCACATTAACCCTTTTAGATGCTTCTGCCTCACCTTTTTATAATTTTCACCTACTCTCTATTCTTTTTTTAACCCTAAGGGAAAGGGTTATCTAAGTTTGAGTTGTCCATCTCCATTGTTTTACCATTCTCATTGCTAGTTGAGCTATCTTCTAGCATAATCGGGATCATTGTGTTTATTTCTGTTTCTCTTCTAACCCACTGCCTCCTCTATTCTCTTGTTCCATTCCTGAACTAATCTATCTTTAATTGGCGTGCTGATAACCATACTTGATAGTTGTGCAACATTTTGAATATTGGCATGCAAATTTTTTTTCTTTTATCTTGTGTGTTATATTCCTCCCCTTTTATCATAACTTTCCATACTCACTTGTACCCCATTAAAAAATAAATTTTTTATCACTATGAACTTGTTGTCGTTGTCTTGCCACATTAACTTTTTTAGATTTTTTGCCTTGCCTTTTTCTTATTTGAACAAGTGTTTGTTCGTTTTTATTCAAAGGAGAAAAAACTGTTCGAATCTAGGTTGTCCGTCTCCATTGCTTTATCTTTTCCTTTGTCAGTTGAATTAGATTTTTGGATAATCGTCATCATAATATCTCTCTTTTTTCTTCTTATAGCCCACTGCCTTTGCATTTCTTTTCTTTTGTTCTTGCACCATTTTTTTTCGGTTGGTTTTTTTGATAACCAAGGTCTATTACTTGTGCAACAGCTTGAATCGTTGGCAAGAAAATTTTTTTTTCCTTCTATCTCGTGTGTTGTATTCCTCCCCTTTTATCATCAGCTTCCATAGTCATTTGCACCCCATTAAAAAATAAATTTTTATTGCCATGAATTTGCTGTTGTTGTTTACCCAAATAAACTTTTTTAGATGTTTTTGTCTCATCCCTTTTTTCTCATTTGACCAAGTGTTTGTTCCTTTTTTATTTATAGGAGAAAGAGTTGTCTGAGTCTGATTTATCCGTCTCCATTGCTTTTTCTTTCCCTTTGCTAGTTGAATTAGATTTTTAGATAATCATTATCATAGTATCTTTCTCTTTTCTTTTTCAAACCCACCGCCTTCGCATTTCTCTTCTTAGGAGTTGTCCATTTCCATTACATTATCTTTTCCTTTGTCAGTTGAATTAGATTTTTCGACAATCGTTATCATAGTATCTCTCTCTTTTCTTCTTTTAACCCACTGCCTTTGCATTTCCTCCATCCTTTCTCAATTGGTTCCTTGATAACCAAAGCCTCTTACTTGTGCAATACCTTGAATCTTTGGCAAGTAAATTTTGTTCTTCTATCTCATGTCTTATATCTCTTTTTTTTTATCATCACCGTCCACACTCACTTGCACCACATTAAAAAAATAAATTTTTATCACCATGAACTTGATGTCATAGTTATTCTACACTAACCCGTTTAGATCTATCTGTCTCATTCTCTTTATGTTATTTAACTCGTTATCTATTTTTTTTTTTAACCCCAAGAGGAAGAATTGTTCAAGTATGAGCTCTCCGTCTACATTGTTTTACCTTTCCTTTTGCTAGTTGAGCTACCTTAAACTATAATTAGGAACATACCTTCTCTCTTTCTTTCTTTTTTCTAACCCACCACCTCCTCCATTTTCTTGTTCTATTCCCGCACCATTCTTCTTCTGTTGCCTCCTTGATAATCAAGCCTTTTTCATTTGCTTGACCTTGAATGCTAGGGAGCAAATATCTTCTTATTTCTCATCTGTTATATTGCTCTCTTTTTCATCACTATCCATGCTTAATTGCACCCTATTAAAAAAATAAATTTTGTCATCAGGAACTTATTACCCCTGTCTTCCTACGTCGACCCCTTTAGATGTTTCTGCCTCATCCCCTCTTTTCTTTAATCTACCGTCTCTTTTTTTCTTGGAACCCCAAGTGAAGGAAAGGTATGAGTTTGAGCTGTTCTTCTCCATTACTTTACCTTTTCTTTGCCAGTTGAGATATCTTTTACCATAACCTACATTATAGTGTTTCTCTCTTTTCTTCTTTTAACCCACCGAATCCTTCTATATTTTGTTCTATTCTTGCCCATTGTTTTTCAGTTGTTTCCCGGATAACTAATGCCTCTTACTTGTGCAATACCTTGAACATTAGTTAGCAAATAAGTTGCCTTCGAATAAAACTCGTTTGTTTTCATTTTCTCTTTTATTTTCTTACTTATCAATCAATAAGTTAGTTCACTTCAGTTATATTCTTTGCTTTTTATCATTAGTTAGTTCACTTCTGTTATATCCCTTACTTTTTATCATCACCTTGCATGCTTACTTGCACCCATTTAAAAACTAAATCTTTGCGATCATTAACTTGTTGCCACTGTCTTCCCACATTTACCCTTTTCAATGTTTGTGGCTCACCCTCTTATCTTTTTCAACCCGCTCTTTGTTCCTTTTATATCCCTAAGGGAAAGGGTTGTCCAACTTTGAGTTTTTTATCTCCATTGTTTACCTTTTTCATTGCTAGTTGAGCTATCTTCTGCCATAATCATGATCATAGTATCTCTCTGTTTTTTCTTCTAACCCACTGCCTCCTCCATTCTCATGTTTTATTACTGTACTAATCTTTCTTCCATTTGCTTGCTGATAACCAAATCTCTTACTTGTGCAACACTTTGAATATTGGCATGCAAATTTTTTTTCTTCTATCTCCTGTGTTATATTCCTCCCATTTCATCGTCACCTTCCATACTCACTTGGATCCCATTAAAATTTTTTTTTATAACCATGAACTTACTACCGGTGTCTTCCCACATTAACCTTTTTAGATCTTTTTGCCTCATCTCCTTTTTCTTCTTCGACCAAGTGTTTGTTCCTTTCTATTCACTAGGAGAGAGAGGTGTCTGAGTTTTGGTTATCCATCTGCATTGCTTTATCTTTCCTTTTACCAGTTGAATTAGATTTTTGAATAACCATCATCATAGTATCTCTCTTTTTTTTTTTTCTTTTAACCCATCGCTTTCACATTTCTCTTCTTTTGTTCCTGCACCATTCTTTTTAGTTGGTTCCTTGATAACCAAGGCCTTTTATTTGTGTAACACCTTGAATCGTGGCAAGCAAAATTTGTTCTTCTATCTCCTGTCATCACCATCCATGCTCACTTGCACCACATTAAAAAATAAATTTTTAGCACCAAGAACATGATGCCACAGTTATTCTACCTTAACCCTTCTAGATGTATCTGTCTTATCCCATTTATGTTCTTTAACCCACCGTCTGTTCTTTTTTGAACACCGAGAGGAATAGTTGTTTGAGTCTGAGCTCTCCGTCTACATTGCCTTACCTTTCCTTTTACCAGTTGAGCCATCTTCTACTATAATTAGGATAACAGTATTTCTCAATTTGTTTCTTCTAACCTATCGATTCCTTCATTTTCTTGTTTTATTCACGCACGATTTTTTTTAGTTGGATCCTGGATAACCAAGGCCTTTTACTTGTGCAATACCTTGAACACTGGCAAGGAAAATTTGTTCTTCTATCTTTAAGTGTTATTATTAGGAAACCAAATTAGTTGCTCTCGAATAAAACGTGTTTGTTTTCATTTTTATCTTTTATTTTCTTACTTATCAATCATTATGTTAGTTCACTTCAGTTATATTCCTTCCTTTTTATCATCACTTTCTATGCTTAGTTGCACCCCTTTAAAAACTAAATCTTTTCCATGCTTAGTTGCACCTCTTTAAAGACTAAATCTTTGTCAACATTAACTTGTTGCCCTTGTCTCCTCACATTAACCCTTTTAGATGTTTCTACCTCACCCCTTTATATTTTTCTTTTTTATCTTGCTCTTTGTTTTTTTAATAACCCCAAGGGAAAGGGTTGTCCACGTTTGAGCTATCCATCTCCATTGCTTTACCTTTCCCATTGCTGGTTGAGTTATCTTTTACCATACCAGGATCATGGTGTTTCTCTCTGTTTTTCTTCTAACTCACCGCTTTCTCCATTCTCTTGTTCTATTCTTGTGCTAATATCTCTTCAGTTGGCTTGCTGATAACCATACCTTTTAGTTGTGCAACATTTTGAATATTGGCAGGCAATTTTGTTCCCTCTATCTAGTGTGTTGCATTCCCCCCTTTTATCATCACGTTCCATACTCACTTGCACCCCATTAAAAACAAAATTTTTATCACCAAAAATTTGTTACCGCTGTCTTACCCCATTAACTTTTTTAGATGTTTTTGCCTCATCCCCTTTTTCATTTTTGATCAAGTGTTTGTTCCTTTTCATTCACTGGAGAAAGAGCTGTCCAAATCTGGTTGGTCGCCTCCATTGCTTCATCTTTCCCTTTGTTTGTTTAATTATATTTTTGGATAAGCATCATCATAGTATCTCTCTTTTTTCTTCTTCTAGCTAGTTGTTCTTGCACCGTTCCTTTTTGATTGGTTCTTTGATAACCAAGGCTTCTTACTTGTGCACCATCTTGAATTCTTGGCAAGAAAATTTTGTTCTTCTATCTCATGTCATCTATTTCTTTTTTTTTTTTTTGTCGTCACCATCTATGCTCATTGGTTTACATTAAAAAATAGATTCTTATTACCATGAACTTGATGCCACTGTTATTCTACATTAACCCTTTTAAATGTATCTGTCTCATCCCATTGATATTCTTTAATCCACAGTCTGTTCCTTGTTGAACCCCAAGCGGAAGAGCTATTTGAGTCTGAGCTGTTCGTCTAAATTGCCTTAACTTTCCTTTTGTCAATTGAGTTATCTTTGACTATTATTAGGATCATAGTATCTCTCTCCTTTTCTTCTAACCTATTGTCTCCTCCATTTTCTTGCTCTATTCCCGCACAATTCTTCTTTAGTTGGTTCTCGGATAGCCAAGGCTTTTTGTTTGTGCAATACCTTGAATATTGGCAACCAAATTTTGTTCTTATAATTCAAGTATTATTATTAGGAAACCAAATTAGTTGCTCTTGAATAAAACTTGTTTGTTTTCATTTTTGTCTTTTATTTTCTTACTTTTCAACGAATATGTTAGTTCACTTCAGTTATATTGCTTGTTTTTTATGATCACCTTCCATGCTTGCTTGCACACTTCTAAAAACTAAATCGTTATCACCTTTAGCTTGTTGCCACTGTCTTCCCACATCAACCATTTTACATGTTTCTGCCTTACCACCGGATCTTTTATAATCTACTCTCTATTCCTTTTATAACCCCAATGGAAAGGGTTGTCTAAGTTTGAGCTATCCATCTCTGTTGTTTTACCTTTCCTATTGCTAGTTGAGCTATCTTCTACCATAATAAAAATCCCAGTATTTATCTCTGTTTTTCTTCTATCCCACTGCCTCCTCCATTTTCTTGTTCTATTCCTGTACTAATCTCTTTTCGGTTGGCTTGCTAATAAACCTCTTGTGTAACACTTTGAATATTGGAATGCAAATTTTTTTTGCCTATTTTGTGTGTGATATTCCTCCCCTTTTACCATCACCCTCCAATACTAACTTCCGCCCCATTAAAATAAATTTTTGTCACCATGAACTTGCTGCCGCTGTCTTCCCACATTAACCTTTTTAGATACTTTTGCCTCTTATCCTCTTTTTCTTCTTTGACCAAGTGTTTGTTCCTTTTTATTTACTATGAGAAAGAGCTGTCCGAGTCTGGGTTATCCGTCTCCATTGCTTTATCTTTCCCTTTGTAAATTGAATTACATTTTGGAATAGTCATCATCATAGTATCTTTCTCTTTTCTTCTTCTAATCCGCCACTTTCGCACTTCTCTTCTTCTGTTTCTGCATCATTGTTTTTCAGTTGGTTCATTGATAACTAAGGCCTCTTACTAGCAC
>QLOD02179222.1:0-11062 GCA_003260245.2 Sideroxylon spinosum
GAGGCTTTGAGAGGGGGTTTGGGGTTATGGATTTGGAGATAGAAATGAGGGAGCTTAATCAATTTGAGAGGTAGCTATAACATATGATTTAGTAATAGCAACTACTTATTTAAAAAGAGAGAGAATAACTTTCAAATGCAGATATAATAGTTGTCAAATGGATTTTTTTCTTTCTAGAAAGGTTGACCCGACTTCATGTAAAAATCTAACCATACAACATAGATTATCTGTATTATTTGTGCACTAGCGAATAACCAATGCCTACAACACTCCTCAACTAAAATTAAATATAAAACTAAAATTAAATATAGTCAACCTTATTAATTTAAATTTGAAATTTAAATATTTGTAAAAATAATAATAATAAAATGATGAATATAGAGACTGTCATATAAAATTTGATAATAAAATTTTAACTGATTTTATAAAAACAAATCAAATAAAAAATATTATTATTCATATGTGTTTTATAAAATAAAATAAATATAATAAATATGACTAATTTATATTTAAAATTAGAATTTAGAAAAATAACTGCTCTCAAGCCTAATTAATATTCGATATTTTTTTTGTACTTTTAATTTTAAAAATACTAAGAGTTGTGTTTTAAGAAAAACAACCTAATTATTATTTAATTTTTTTTTTTATGTGTTTTTTAGTTCAACTCTATTTTTCATCTGCATTTTAATTTAATTACTAGTGTAATTGAAATATATAAATTTAACAATCGTATTAACTTTTTAAGCATGTGGGTCCCTTTTGAAATTCATGAGCGAGTGAATTTCTTTTTAAAATCCAAAGAAGTGAGTCTCATTTCAGAATTCATGAGTTTTTTTACATTTATTAAAATCGTATATCACAATTATAGTGATTTTATAGGCAAAAGAAAAATTAAAATTGTTGTGTTTTAACGATAATAGACGAAGAGACAAAGGGTTTCTGAGTATAAAAGATCTCAGCTATTTATTAAAGAATAAAACTAAATTTTAGCCGTTGGATCTAAAGTATGTGAGAGACATTTTCAAAAACTATCATGTTTTATTATATAAATAGTCAATCTTATCAATTTCAATTTAAAATTAGAATTCAGAAAAAAAAAATCACTCTCCTAAGACTAACTTTATTCAAATATTTATAAAAAAAAAAAAAAAAACAAAAAAGTAGAATGATGAATATAAAGAGTGCCACAAAGAATTTGATAATAAATGTTTAATTGATTTTATAAAAATAACTCAAATAAAAAATATTATTACTAATCATATGTGTTGTATAAAATAAAACAAATATAGTAAATGTGATTAATTTAAATTTAAAATTAGAATTTAGAAAAATAACTAATTCGGAGCCTAACTAATATTTGATATTTTTTTTTTGTACTTTTAAATTTTTGTTGCTATAAGAAAAATAACCTAATTATTATTTAAACTTGTTTTATTTGTGTTTTTTTTTTTTTCAGTTCAGTTCTATTTTTATCGTATTTTTTATTTAAAATATATAAGTTTAACAATTATTTTGAATTTTTAAGTGAGTTCCATTTTGAAACTTATGAGCAAGTGAATTTCTTTTCAGAACTCAAAAAATAGGGTTTATTTTCAGAACCCACGAGTTATTTTTATATTTATTATTTATTAAAATCATGTCACAATTCTAGTGCTTTGATAGGCAATAGATGGGTGAAGTTGTGGTTTAACGATGTGGAATAGAGAAACATTGCGAATGTAAAAATCTTAGTCATCTGTTGAAGAATAAAATTTAATCTCAGCCGTTAGATCTTAGTTTATGCGGGTAATATTTTTAAAAACTGTCCTGTTTTATTATATAGATATTAAGAAGTGAAAGAGAGGAAGGGCTTGTTCTTCTTTTCCACTTATAAGTGGTTACTCACTTGTAACATTTAAAATCACTTACAAGTGGGGGTCTCACAATTTGGTGTTATTTTTTGACACTTATAAGTGGAAACCACTTATAAGTGGCTTTAATTTTATAAGTGACAGGGGTGCCACTTCAAAAATCCCAAACTACTTATAAGTGGATAAATGACTATGATAGCCTCTGTAAAATCCAAAAATTAGTAACTTTGTTCCATTTTTTTAACCCAATTATTCTTTTCATTTTGTCTTCTGCTAAATAACCAGCCTCTACAAGAGAGGTTGTGAAGGGGAAGAACAAGATTGTTTCTTGATAATGACTAAGTACAGACAATACAAGCTTCACAAAGATTTATTCGTGGTAGGTTATGTACGTCTTCTCTAATGGGAAAGAGGTATATTCAAAAACTATTGGAAGTTTTTTCAACAACATTATATCAATTAATTAGGATGAAAATCCCGTATTTGTTGTGTTATGTGATCATTTTCAAGACAATGGATATTTAGTAATAGTAAACATTTCGATGTGGAAGAGAAGATGATGATTTTTTTAATGATAATTAGTCAAACCCACACTAATCGATTTGCAAAACATCTATTCCAATATTCTAGATCAACCATTTCTAAGTACTTCCACGAAGTGTTGCGTGCAATGTTAAAATTCTCTATAAAGATGATAGTTCCACCATTATGGGATGCACCAATGGAAGAAACAAGATCTCGGTATCGAGTTTTACGAGAATGACCATTTAAAGGAGCAGTAGGAGCATTAGATGGTGCACTTATTAAAGCAATTGTACCGGAAGAAAAACAAATTCTTTTTAAAGGAAGGGGTGGTAAAGATTGCTTTCAAAAGTTAGTGGTCATTAGTGACTTTGACATGACATTCATATATTATGTGGTTGCCGGTTGGGAAAGTGTAGCTCATGATTCAAGGGTGTTGTATGAGATTCTATGAAACCTAATTTTTGAATTCACACTGCCTCCATAGGGTTAGTATATTTACATTTGCATTTATAATAAATTGGTTATAAGTATTATTATACTATTAACATGCCTATTGGTATTACTACAGATAAATACTACCTGTGCGACGACGCAGCATACACACACACAAAGGGTCATAACTCCATATAAAGGGAAGAGGTATTGGTTAGGAGACTTTTGGTTTGGAGGTCGACCAAGAGATAAGGAGGAAAAGTTCAATCACGCTCACTTCTAGCTAATGAATCTTATTGAGAGAGCATATGGTGTGCTTAAAGTTAGGTTTCCCATATTGGAGGACATGCCTTCATATAGTTTCCCCACACAGAGGATATTAGTTAAAGCATCCATGGCTGTGCATAATTTCCTTCGTCGATTTGCACTCGATAATTGGTTATTCGAAGAGTTACAACGAGATGACGTGGAGTTGCGCCCTGATACGGATATAGATAGTGAAGATGCTGTGTATGAGACTAGTTCACAAAACCAAACTTACATGGTGGAGCTTCAAAACCAAATTGCAGATGAATTAGATGCCTCGTACCAGAAGTTGCCAATATTGGAGAAAGTTGCTAAAAAGTTAGATATCTTTACCAAATGCCTAAAAAGTTTCAATTGCTAAAAGTTGTCAAAAGTTGGAGATTTTTGGTTTGCCAAACGGGTAATATATTAAAGGAATGTTTGTAGAGATAGAAAAGATATTAGGTAGATCTACAGGAAAGGGTAAATTAAACTTAGATTCCCTTAACATTTATGTAATTATATTTGGATCTCCTCAATATTTGAAATATTTGTAGCACCTGACCCTTCGGTTAGTATGTTTTAGATATTTTGTTGAAATGATGATGTTAGCCAAAAATGTATTCCAATATACCAAGTTTACCCTTCTTAAGGTTTAAAATTGAAACAATATATATATAAGCAGATGGTTATACCACCATCGCCAGTGGCACCTTCGGCCGTCTTCATCCCGCCTAATTATTAGACTTGTTACTGGCACCACTCATCGATCCGGTGGAGGGGTGGGCTTCGCCCTCTTCAACTCTCGATTGTTGTTGTTCTTGCTCTCCAATTGCCATTTCATGGATTTCGTTCTCCACGCCAATAACCCATTTGATCGAAACAAAAGCGCGACTCAGTCAGTGAAGTGGAATGGTTGTGAAGATGATGAATCGGAGGCCGCGACCGCCACTGCCATTGAAGAAATTCGAAATGAAAATCGCCGTGCGTAGCCTCGAAGGCATCTGTGTCTCATCGAAAAAGCGGCTGAAATTTGAGAAATTTGAGCAATTGACCGTTGAGAGCAGGTGGAATGGTTTGAAGGGCAGTAGTTTGAGTTATCTGAGGTGAAGCGTGAAGCGGAATTGTACGAAAGAAGAGAATTTGAGAGAAAATGGGTCTTTCGTTTGTCCTTTTCTACAAATTTTACTAGTCTCTTGAAGTATTTCTTTCCTTCATTCTTAACAACCCTTTTTTCCCACAATTAACAATGCATGAATCATTAAGTGATTAATTCAAATATGAGATTCTAGTGAAATACTGCTCCAGCTTTTGTTTTTCACTCCTTTCTCTTTTTTTCTGTGTGAATGCTTCGCAGTGTATTTGCTCTGTGTGTTGGGGGGTTGACACTATTGACTGAATCACTAAACCATGTGATTTTGTCTGCTCTGTGCTAAATTATTCAATTTGTTATGTATACACAATCCATAAAAGCCTTTGTACTGGTTGTAGGCATTTTTGTCCTCACTTACACTGCTATTGTAAGCTGGTGAGAGACTAAGACCATCAACTACCATACCTTGTAGTCTTTTGCTTTCTCCCTCCTCTTGCCTAATAATTTTACTTAGGTGGTTCTCAAGATATATATAGGAAAAAAGTGTAGAACCAAACACAGGATAACTATATCCATACGCTGGCAGGATTCTAGAAGCATCAAGAAAAACTTCCAGAGATTAGTAAAATTTGTTAAAAAAAAAAAAAAACCCATTTTCCCTCAAATTCTCCTCTTTCGTACAATTCTGCTTTACACTTCGCCTCACCAGTGCTCTTCGAACCATTCCACCTAATCTCAACGGCCAATCGCCCAGATTCTTAATTTTCAACCGTTTTTCCGGTGACACATAGGCCTTCCAAGGCTGCGCACGGCAATTTTCGCTCTGAATTTCTTCGATGGTAGTGGTGGCCACGAAATCCACTTCATCTTCACAACCATTCCACTTCATTGACTAAGTCTTGCTTTGGTTTTGATCAAATAGGTTATCAGCGTGGAAGGCGAAGTCCACGAAATGGCAGTTGGAGAGCGAGAACAACAACAGTCGAGAGTCGAAGAGGACAAAGCCTACCTAGCTCCACCAGGTCGATAAGCGGCGCCAGCAGTGGGTTTGATAATCAGGTGGGATGAAGATGGCCGGAGGTGATATAGTTTAAATTTTAAACCTTGAGAAGGGTAAACTTGGTATATTGGAAAACATTTTTGGCTGACATAATTTTAACAGAATTCTAAGGGGGGGAATCCTAACGGAGGGGTCAAGTGTTATAAGCATTCCAAAATAAGAAAGGTTTATATAATTTTTAAATAATGAGGGAGTCCAAGGGGTCTAGGTTTAATTTATCCTAAAGGAAAAATACAATTCTTGAAGGAAATTTGGTGGTGGAACGAGAAAGTACAAGTGGCAAGGGCTAAGAGAAAGTGCTATATGATTTTTTTAGGGGTAAATTGTACCTAGAACCCTTGAACACTTTGTGTAATTACACTTGGACTCCCATAACATTTAAAAATTATATATACCTCCCTTATTTTGAAGTGTTTGTAAAACCTGACCCCTTTGTTAAAATTCTATTAAAATGATGATGTCAACCAAAAAAGTTTTCCTATATACCAAGTTTTCTCTTCTTAAAATTTACACAATATATATATAAGTAGATGGGTCTGCCACCATCACCGGAGGCGCCTTCGACCATCTTCATCCATCCTGATTATCAAACCCGCAACTGGCGCCACTCATCGACCCAGTGGAGCTAGGTGGGCTTTGCCCTCTTCGACTCTCGATTATTGTTGTTCTCGCTCTCCAACTGCCATTTCGTGGAATTCGCTTTCCACGCCGATGACCTAGTTGATCAAGAACCAAAGCGAGACTCAATCAATGAAGCAGAATGATTGTGAAGATGATGAAGTAGAGGCCGTGGCCACCACTGCCATCAAGGAAATTCAAAGGAAATTCACCGTGTGCAGCCTCGAAGGCCTCTATGTCTCATCGGAAAAGCGATTGAAAATTGAGAAATTTGGGCAATTGGCCACTGAGATCAGGTGGAATGGTTCGAAGGACAGTGGTCTGAGTTATTTAAGGCGAAGCGTGAAGCGGGATTGTACAAAAGAGGAGAATTTGAGAGAAAATGGATCTTTCGCTTGTCCTTTTCTACAAATTTTACTAATCTTTAGAAGTTTTTCTTGATGCTTTTAAGATCCTGCCAACATCTGGATACAGTTATCCTATGTTTGGTTCTGCACTTTTTTATTGGCCACCAAAAATGCATTTTATCATTTTTCCCCATTTCTGAATAAAATAAACTTTATTTTTAATTTAAAAAAAAACGTTATTTTATCATAATTTGTTTTTCTAAAAATTTGGCAATAATAATGCGTTGACAATATTATTTTTTAATAAAAGGGCATTTTAATTATTTTTTTAATGAAAATGTATTTTAATATATTCTTTCCTTTAAAGTGATATGACTCCAAAAAAATATCAGAAAAAAAAAATTCTAGAATTGTGCAATAAGAACTACGTTGTTGGAAAGTAATGTATGTGGATAGATACATTTTTTTTTTTCTTGGTTCTACAGCAAAATAAAAAAGTTAAATTCTAATAGGGTTCTTTAATTTTCTTTACCTAAAATAATGGTTATTTATTAATCAAATGACATTGCTTGGGTAATGTAGAAAGAATGGGGAGGAGTAGTTTTGTTCCCTCTCAGTTTAGAGTTTTAAATTTTTTTTAAAAATTTAAAAAATTGTTAGTTTTCTTCTAATCAAGTTTCATTACATGTCACTCTTCTACCAACTTTTAATTTTTTTTTTAATCTTTTTTAAACCCGTCATGCTAACAAATTGAGCATAAAAAGAATATAGAACTTACAAAGAGCTATAAAAGTCCAAAAACATCATATCACCAACAAACAATAATTATGCGAACACCCACTTGTATAATTAATCTTCTTCTCACCAACAATAAACTAATTATGGAAGCATCAAACTTCAATTTCTCCCAATATCAGTTGCTATATATATCTTGAGAACCATCTAAATAGAATTATTAGGCAAGAGGACGGAGTAAGCAAAAGACTACAAGGTATGGTGGTTGGTGGTCTTGGTCTCCCACCAGTTTACAGTAGCAGTAACAGTAACAGTGTAAATGAGGACAAAAGTGCTTACAACCAATACAAAGGCTTTTATAGATTGTGTATATGTAATAAATTGAATAATTTAGCATAGAGAAGACAAAGTCACATGGTTTAGTGCTTCACCAATAGTTTCAACCTATCCCACAGGTACGTAGAGAGAGAGAGAGAGAAATAGCAAATAAACTGATAAGCATTTACACAAAGAGAAGGAGAAAGAAGTGAAAAAAAAAAAGCTAGAGTAGTATTTCACTAGAAGCTCAAATTTGAGTTAATCGCTTAATGATTCATGCATTGGTAATTGTGGGAAAAAAGGGTTGTTAAGAATGAAGGAGAGAAAAACTTCGAGAGATTAGTAAAATTTGTATAAAAGGACAAGCAAAAGACCTATTTCTCCTCAAATTCTCGTCTTTCGTACAACTCTGCTTCATACTTTGCCTCAGATAACTTGGACCACTGTCATTCGAACCATTCCACCTGATCTCAAAGGCCAATCGCTCAAATTTCTCAATTTTCAGCCACTTTTTCAATGAGACACAGAGGCCTACGAGGCTGTGCACAACGATTTTCACTTCGAATTTTTTCGATGGCAGTGGTAGCCACGGCCTCCGGTTCATCATCTTCACATCCATTCCGCTTCAATGACTAAGTCTCGCTTTGGTTTCGATCAAATGGGTCATTGGCGTGGAGAGCGAAGTCCATGAAACGATAGTTGGAGAGCAAGAGCAATAACAATCGAGAGTCGAAGAGGGCGAAGCGCACCTGTCTACCGGATCGATGAGCGGTGCTGGCGGCGGTCTGATAATCAGGCAGGATGAAAACGGCCGGAGCCGTCACTGGCGATGGTGGTAGAGCCATCTGCTTATATATATATATATATATATATTGTTTAAATTTTAAACCAAGGGTAAACTTGATATATTGGAAAACCCATCATTTTAACAAAATTTCTAATGGCATATTAACGAAAGGGTCAGGTGTTACAGATATTTCAAAATAAGGGACGTGTCTGTAATTTTTAAATGTTGAGAGGGTCGAAGTGTAATTACTTAAATGTTTAGGGGGTCTTAGTATAATTTATCCCTTTTTTTAAAGTGTAATGATGAGGAAGCATACGAAATATACAAATTGGTTAAAAAGAAAGGAAATTAGAGAAACTAGGTGTAAGGTTTTCGATGAACTATAAAACAAGTTAGGGACAAAGATGAGAGAAAGATATGAATAAATTGGTTAGAATAAGAGAAAGGAAAAGTAAAGACTTGTACACCCTACCAAATGTACAATATTCTAATAGAAACGTTGAAATATACGAAAACTTTTCAATTGTTTCATGGAAAAGAAACGATTCTTTGATCCCTGCTGATTATTAGGCTTCGATGGTGAGATACAATTGCTCTGGTAGTTGTATGAAAGTACCCCAGTACTGATTCTAGGGCTTTGATTGGATTAATAGTTACAGGGATAGTTGGGTCCTTGATATCCATGTGGACCCCAGTTGGACTTATATGATTTGAGCAGGATCTTCGTTGCTAATACTGAGTAAAGACCTTTCCAAGATCAAGAATCAAAACTCATTAGGCTGCTGTGAAGTAATTAGAGACTCCTAGGAATCCTTTTAGATATTTTTTCTACCTAACACATTCAAGGAATATGAGGGGACAATGCAGATACAATGAATATCCTAACATGGGAAGATAACTTGGACTTGAAAACGTTGGTCGGGCTATCTCACCGTTGTACAAAATACATTTAACCGCACTCAAAAAGTAAGGAGAAACTATTATTATTGACAATTGTCAAACTCTATTTTTGTGTTTTATATAGCAAATATTAACTGAACAATTATTTCCAGCTTCAAGATTGTAACAGTAGCTGCTTTAAAGTTATTATTATTATGGAATACATGAAATATATCAATATATCTCTATCCCTGGGGAAGGGGAAGGGGATGATATTTAATCTAGAAAGGGTTGTTACTGTTTTAAAATATAACAGCTGGGTTGGAATTTAATGCTTGAGATGTCAAATTCTAGTGTGGAGGCTTCACCTTAGTTTATTTTGGTGTATCCATGTGCGTAGTTGATGACTAATCAATTTGAAGATATATGCATCAAGTGAACTCTAGTTTAACTTTTGTTATTTGACTTTGCAAATTGCATATATTGTGATTGGAATTTGTATCTTGCTATGAAGCTGAGAAAGCCGAAGATGCCTAAGGTTACGTGAAGATTGATGTTTCTGATTCTGCTGCTTTCCTAGCTGATATAACAGTGAGTTTTGAATTCTTTCGATTATCTGTATCAACTCAATTTCTTAACTCTTGATCTGATGTTCTTAAATGGATATGGATTTATGTATTTTGCATTCACACTATGTTTAGAATTGTGGATATGATGGGAATTGATTTCACTTAGTAAGAATTTTCATTAATTTTTATGTTTGAAATTAAAATAATTTTATTAGTTGGACTTGATTTGATTTTATAACTTAAATTTTAAAATTATATACCGTTTGAAATCCAACTGAAAACAATAAAATTTGATAATATTTCATTAATTTTTTAAATCATCTAAATAAATGGACAAATTTATTATTACATATCATATTTATCATATTTTTTCTTTTTCACTAATAAGGTCAAGTTTACTATTTCTCTTAAACAATTCAATTCAATTCTTAAATTCAAATATGTTTTTCAAACACAAAATTTAATTTATCAAATCAAATCAAATCAATTCTTTATTTTAAAATTAAATCAATTTTATGAGACGAATCTTTTCAAACTGAGTTCAATTATGTATCTGAATCTGTTTTTTTCTAGAATTCATATAAAATCACCTCTACTGTACTGAAATTTATCTTCAATGAAATTGATCTATTGCCCTTTCTAGTAATTATGGTTTTTGCTTCATTCATGTGTGTGTTGTTTTAAAATGAAGATCAAGATGTTTCCTTTGTGTTTGTAATTTCTAGAACAGATCTGGGTTTGGTTCAAGTGGCATATCATATTTTGCTCAACCATAAAACAAATGGACGATTAAACATTACTCATAAAATGAAATCTTTGTTCTTAACGCTTAAATTGAATTAATGTTCTTAAGTACTCAAAGGGTAGTTGAAACCAAAAACTGAACTTGAAGCTGAATTGGAAGCACTGCATCTGTGGTTCTCATACTCTGTGTTCATAGATCACTTACCAAAAGAGGAATTTTACTCCCCAGAAAGGGTATTTTTCTGTCAATGTATTTATTTTACGTTCATTGCTGAGGCTTGTGCCTATTTCATCTTAAGAATGTTACATAAAATTGTGTTCATTACTAGCACAGACCTCAATCTGGCCAGAAGTGAAATGGTCATCCTGGGCGCTCCATGTGCTGGGGAAAGGATGAAAGGCCTGTATCTCATTCCTATTTCTCAAATCCTCTCCCTACACTCTGGCTGCAACACTGCGATGGATGGGGATGATGTTCTGTTCCTTGGATCATGAGGTATATTTCCAATGTATGATCATCTCAGGATTTTTCTTTATTCTTCTGTTAGAACAGAAAAAATTGAGAAAATACTGTCCATGAAAAAAAAGTATTTAGAGATATATTGTTAATGAAAACGCATTTTAAAAATGTATTTTTGCTTTGCCTAAAAACGCATTTTGAAAATGCGTTTTCAGCATTTCCTTGATCGCTTGAAGACGCATTATGAAATTGTGTTCTTTGCTCCATCTGAAAATGCATTTTCAAAATGCATTTTTTTACTGACCCAGACTCCTGCACAGAATAGTTAATCAAACATTCTGGGATATTGGCGAGAAGGGA
>QLOD02179250.1:0-11060 GCA_003260245.2 Sideroxylon spinosum
TATTCTTTATATAATAGTATAGATGAAATGGACATTTTTGTTTCTAATTTGTTCTTTCTAATTTTTGTTCTTATTCTACTCTCTCTCTTCATTCTAACCTCTTTCTGTATTCGTTCGTTGGTTCTTTCTTTCTTATTTATTTGTTTATTTTTTGAATTTTAAATTTTGCCTATGTCTTTTAGTTGCTGTCCACTGTTGGTGGTCCAGTTTGTATTACTGCTCAGTTTTGTTTTAGGGCTAAATAGTGTAAATTTTCTATCCTTGTCCTAGTTGCTAGTTTAAACTCTCTATCTTTGATGCCCTTTTTTAAAACAAATTCTTGTAGCAGATTAACATGGAGGTTATTAACATGTAGTTTTTCCACTTACAAAAAAAAAAATGATAGTTGCTTGTATCTTTATTTATTTATTTATAGTGAGCTGCTGTGGCTAAACTGATTAACCCAACTAGGACTTACGGCCTTTCATGTAATCTCAGTTGGAAGTGTTTGTGAAAAGAAAAGAAGAATAGACGGAGAGAGGTTGGAAAGTAATTAGATCTTACATTATGGAGTTTTGGGACCTGTTTCTCCCTGCTACTGTTCTTTGATGCTGTGGAGTGTTGAAGCTTGACGTGGCCTGTGGGATCTGTTATTGCTTCCATTTGGTGTTGTTGTTGGAATTTGTTTTTGATCTGCTTGCTTTTGTTTTTGTTGTTAGAATCTGTATTTGTTGGAATTGTCATTAGTAAGCATTATCATTGTTAGTAGGTATTGTCACTGTTGCTGGAATTTGTATTTATTTTCCTTATATTTGTTTTGGACCTAAACTATCACGGTTGCTTAAATCTATTTTGGATCTCTTAATTTTATTTATTGTTTTGGTTTTTTTTGTTTTAGTAGTGGAAATAGAAAAAAAACAGGTTTTTTTAAAAACCGGTTACCCGCACGGTTCCGTTAACCAAAATCAAAACCGTTCGGTTACCGGTTCGGTTTCGGTTTACTGTTTGGGTGACCGGTTCGGTTACCAGTTTTGTCAATAACCGGTTTGGTCCGGTCCATTGCCATCCCTAATGTCCATGATGGCTCACAACATGGGGATGTTTCCAATGGATTAAGGCCTCTTGTCAATATCATTAAAAATTGGCTTGTAACAAGGATTATATAAATTTGCATAATTTAATTGGATTTGACTCTCATACTAACCAATTTTTTTTTAATTTTTTTAATAGTTTCATTACTTGATCAAAAGGTACCTATTAAGTAAGGATAAAAAATATTTTATATGACCTATTACTAAACCACAATTAAGTGATGTCAAATCATAACATAATCCCTCAAGACTATTTTTGACACCAATAATGCTTGTTTGCTTTGCTTTGCCTTTTTGCGTTTTATCTTAATTAATCCCATTGAATCTAATTCTACCATAGTAGAATCTACCCCCAATCTAACCATCGAGGGGTAATTTGTATCTGCATAAATATTCTATTGCAACACCAAATTTCAATTCCATTTGTCTAATATGATATCCTTCTCCTAATTTAATGTATATTGTATCCTTTTGTTAAGGCCAAAAAAAGACCTCACTTGTTAAGATAATATTAACTAATTAAATTTGTTTATCCTTTATATTTTGGTCATTGTATTTAATTTATTTAGAAGTGTGGACTCGTTCTATTCATATTCTCATTATCATCGTTTAGAAAAGAAAATGGAAACAAAAAAATTATTCTTAAGTAGAAGAGAGTGGTAACAAGGTTAATGTACCTTGGGCCTTCCATTCTTTCAATTAAGAAATTGATGTTTAATTTTTTGTATATTTATTTATATATAATAATTAATTGCTTGAGCTAAATAATTTATCCTTGCCAGTTGTTGGAATTTAGAGGCCATTTGCAGTGTAAAAAAATTCTAAAGTTAACAAAAGTAAATTTTTTTAGAATTTGAAATGTAAAAAATTATTTTGAATGATGATTGGATATTTGTATTTGATTTGATATAAAATTGTTAAAAATTATATGAAATAATAAATAGTAAAACTTTAGTGAAAAATCTTGAAAACTTTTAGAGTTTTGTGTTTAAAATTTTTGGAATTTTGTGGAACATTTTGGTGTAAACGTTAGTCTATTTTTTAAAAAATCTATCAAAATTTATTGGAACGCACTATAATTGTTTGTTCCAAAGGACTTTAGCAAATCTTTTAAAAATATTAAAGTTTTTGGAATTTGAAAAGACTGAAAATTTTAAAATTTTTTAGAGTTTTTTGAACTTTTTTGGAGCTCCAAATGGCCCCTTAATCTTCCACAATTCTTTAAACTTGAAGAATAATAATGCAGCTTTTAAATGATTATCTACTAGCTTAAAGACTTCAATTATGCGAGTAGCAACACCTTATGATTGATTTGGAGGGAAAGTGAGTGAGTGAATGAGTGTATTTATGACCCTATAGAATGAAACGGAAGCGCCAATCAAAGGAACCCAAAAACTTTCTCATTATGGATCTTGATGCGTCACAGATACTTTACTTCTTTTATGCTTCATGAAGTGAGGTATTGGTCAGACATGTGATTAAATGCTTCTTGAATCTACTTCTTTTATGCTTCATGAAGTGAGGTATTGGTGAGACATGTGATTAAATGCTTCTTATGAATCCATGGTACAAGAACACTCATATGCAGGTACAAGAACACTCATATGCACATACTATGTATGAAATATTGTGTATTATATTTTCCTTATAACTTTGATTTTCTTTAGAAGAGGAAAAATAAAATAGTTTTTGCATCCCAGTTCACATTAAATACTTATAAGTTTTAGATTAGGATAGTTACCAACTGATAATAACTATCAACAATTTCTATATGCATAAGTCATAGGTTTAGGTTAGGTGACCGATGAATACTCCAAACCTAATTTAGGTTGATTCGGAATAATAACTAACATCTTCTACTCACATGTGGAGTCCATATTATGGAGATCGAACATTACATAAAATCCATTACGATGAGCTTATATGGTAAATAGAACGTGTGACCACCAAGTTCATAGGGCGTGAGAGTTTTATACTGAGCATAAAAATAGTAGACAACTAACCACCAAATAAGATGCCTCGCATACTCCAAACGTATACAGACATATTCTGTGTTGACCTAAATTTCTGTATTTGTTTATTTATTGATTATTAGGATGTTTGTACTGTTTTATGGGGTAGGTTGAGCAAGATTGAATCTTTTGATTGGATGTTGGCTTAGATTTTAATCATGGTTGGGTTTTGGTCCAACACTTAAGCGTTTTTTTGGGTAAGGGTTGGTGTATGCTCGGATTGGGTTGTCTCTTGTGCATGGTGTAATGAATTGATACTTTATATATAGTTTATTTATGCATTGGTGTATTTTACCACCTGGTAGGTTGTATCTGATGTTATTTACTCTAATATGGTTAGAGGTTAGATTAGATTTTGACTGGTTGAATTTGATACTCAACACTTAGAAATTTGGGTTTTAGCCTGGCATGTACATGGATGGAAAATGAGTTTTTGTGTGCACAATCCTGGTAATATTTCCTCTTATGTGCACAAGATGCCTTCTGGTGTGCGTTGAGTAACCAAGATCTTTTCTGACAGCTCCATCTACCATTTTTTACTTTATACGTATATGGTTATATGCATGGCTAGGGAATGGATAAGCTTCCTCCACCATGTTTGGCTTCTTTGAGAAACTTGATCACCCTCTCCTCCAATCTCCTGCTTTCTTTAGTCTTGGTGTAGGATTGGCGTGTATGTGGGTGTGCTCCGGTATTAGATTTAGTTATAGTATAGGAAAACTAGGTAGAAAGTTGTGGGATTTTTGCTTAAGTGTGTACACTTATAAGGTTATGTGAGTGACGTTTAAGTTGTTTGGGTGCTTGCTTTGGAGGCTTGGTTGAGCCAAGGTGTGGTGGATTGAGTTCGTGATCGACGTCAATGTTCAAGTAAAGCCAGTATCCAATTTCCTCTTCCGTAGATTTTTCTTCTTAATAGGCATAAGTAGAGAGTTCTTATCATTGGTTTTGGGTAGGTTTTTGGTTGTTGCTAGCATGTGTAAGCCATTTTTAGGTTAGGATTGTATTAGACTGTTAGTTATGATGATGGTATACATATATATATATATATATATATGGTTGAACTTATTTAAATTTAATGTGTTACTTGCTCAATATGTGAAAGTGTTGCTTATATGTTGTTTACAATCTACCAAGCATGTTTTGGAAGGTTTTGGTATTGCTAATTTGGTGTGTTGTTGAGTTTTGGGTTGGATTGAGATCAAACCTAAAATACATAGTATATTGGTTGGCTAGTGCAGAAGCTTTAATGTGCCCATAAAAGCTTACTTATCATACGTATGACATCTGACATGGTACCGCATGTATGGAATGCTAATCCTTATGTGCATAATTGTGGAGAGTCTGGTTTGTGCATAGCCTGCTCGAACGAGTTGTTAACACGAGACCTCATCGCATGCCTGCATGGCAAAACCTAATATGGGGTTTTGTTGGCTTTCGATGATATAAATGCATATTTATGCTATCGTTAGCTAACCTTTTGTGAGGTGACGCCTTAGTGTTATTTGGTATACGTGTTGCATATGATAACAAGGACAAATTGTTATAATATGACTTATCTTAAATAGTAAAGCTATGTTTGGTACGTAAGAATAGAATAAGAGTGGGGAATGAAATGCAGGGGATAATGGAATATGTAAAACCTAATATGGAGAAATCCTAAAAAAAAAACACACACAAGCAAAAGTAAATAAAGCATAAGATTTGACGAGAAAAACCTTAGAAACCACTTTCCAAAGAAAAATCTAAAGTCTACAAGGCGACTATCCTTGAAAATGAATCCACTATAAAATCAAAGACTGTAAGAGTTTATCATACATGACTCGATTTGACACCCATCCTCGTCTAAGTACCTCTTGTTTGCTAAAATCTACAATGAATTTTACCCGTGCGATTGATCCCATTCTTGAACCCGAATGACACCTCTTAGAACCTAGAGATATTCTTTTTTATAAAGATGAAGAGCTTGAATCATTGTTCTTTAAACCCAATTTGTAGATGTATTCGATTTGGATGTTAGGGTTTTCTTAATAAAATAAAGACAGTACTTCAAAACTACTGGAAAATATCCCTTTATAGTCTGATGGGATTAGGGCATTAAAATAGGGCAAAATCCAGATAATCAGTAATTTTTCCCGATAGTCACTCGAGGCCCCCGCTCAAGCGGCCTTCAAGTGCTACAGCGTAAGCTTCTTTTCAGCGTTACTAAAAAAAGTATGCCTGCTCGAACCCTTTTCAAATACCCCCATTTGAGCTCTCTTCCAATTGCACAAGTATTTTGAAGCAAACATCTTTGAACTGAGGAAAGACTCGACTAATAAGTCTCGTTTTAATACATACCAAAAAATTTACGGACTCAAATTTTGACTAAAAATTGTGACATACCTAAAATTTAAACCTTACAATCTCTCCCTTGACAATTGCATGGCAAAAACACACAAAAAAACCCCAAAATAGTAATAATAATAATAATAATAATAATAATTAATTAAATCCTAGTCTACATTTACACTAAGACACCTAAAAAATACCAACCTCAGATTCTCCCCTTAATATCATGTTCTTGATTGCCTAAAAACAAAAGTCCCAAAAAAATTATATGCACGAAAATTGTTAATCTAAAACATTATCAAAGTAAGAATACGATGCCACTTCAACAAGAAAATAGGTATTCAACTACTTCTCCCCTTGTTTTTGTCATGTGATTTTCAAGAAAAATTAAATATAAAAATGAAAACCCTCCCTTAAGAATACATTTACAGTTACATCCACGTCAATGAAATAATGATATTTATAATAGAAGGGAAATATAGAAAAGGATGATGAAATGTGATGTTGATTTTAGGGGCAAATGTTGCTAAACATAGAAGGGTATATATGTATGCCATTGGGTTAAAAGACCTTAAACATGTGTAGGCTTTTGGTTATTGTATTTTATAGGTTACTAGTCTATATAATGACGTTATTATTACTTAATTGTGACCATTGGGATGTGGACATATAAACAACAACGATGTTTTGGTTAGTCGTTACCCTTGAGTTGTGACCCATAGATGACATATCGATTTATGATTTTTGTTGGGTTGTAGGCTCATAAAAGACAATGGTGATATTTTGGGATTAGGCTCATGGGTCATAAGATAGTCTTGTAGAGTACTTATCCTATATGCGTGTGAGTACGATAAGATGATGATAAATGAATAAAAATTAGTGTAATTATAATGATGATGATTGGTTATGGATGAATGTGTTGCACAATCGTCGTATGCTTGGGCATATTGTTGCACATTATACTTGTTTATATGTGTAATGGGCACACATGGATTTCGTGCTCTCTTTTTTATATTTTTTTTCGCACATGTTGAGCTTGAAGTTTAGGTAGGTCTCATAGCTAAGACTTTATGTTAGTTTGATATTACTATTCTTTTGATCGTAAAGATGTATTTCATATCAAACTCACTTAATTTTTATCATTCGATATGGTTGTAAAGATCTAATGAGTCTGGATATTATTTTGGTTATGTGGTTAAAAACACTTTTTCCCAGTTGAGACCGAGGCTTTTATTTATTATTGTTTGATTCTGATTTCTACTCTAGGGTGGTTGTATGCCTCTAATTGGGTTTACGATGATTATTGTGATTTGTATGTGATTATTAGTTGGCAACTCGAGTAATGAAATTCGGGGCACGATAGTGGTTTAACTAATGTGAATATTGAGTAGCGAATAATATGTAGTGGATAAGATTTCGAGGTGTAAAATAATGATGTTAAAACTTTCAACAGGATATACATGGTTGTAAATTGATATGTTGAGTTACGTTTTATGGTAAAGTTACATGATTATGTAATAGCAAGATAGGGTATATAATGTATGTTTGTCTAATAAAGTGGGCACATATGATATAATGCTTACTTTCTTACAGTCTATGTCACAAGTTTTGACGCTGACTCCTAACTGGGGACATGCTACCAAGAATAGTTACTTTCTTTTATTTTCATTTTATTTTGTTATATTCCTTTGGAAGAGTCATTGTATTATTTAACATCTCCGTGTGTTGAGGTGAAATATAATTAATATTATTATTTTTAAATTGGGTTGTACAAGCTGAGCTGAGCCCTTGTTTATTTTATTGTTCTGTTGGAACATAGTTGCCTGGTCAATGATCGAGGCTGCTACATGTATTATTTTATTATTTGATTTTTTATTATTTTATTTTACCGGTGGGTTACACGGCTTTGATGGATTGTTACTATTGAGTTATGTGATATGAATGCAAGATATAGTGAGCTCGCTTCGAGTTGTGGAATCCAGAGGATGATAAAAATTAGGGCTGAGTAAAAAACACTAGTAAACTAAAAAACTGAACAAATCGAACAAAAATTTGCAGGTAACCAAACCATCATTTTTCAGTTTCTTATTCTTTTTTAATTCTTGGTTTTGGGTTAGATTTCAGTTTTTAGTGTATATCAATGATCAGTTCGGTTAACCAACCAAATTTTATTATTAATGTAATTTATATAATATATGTTTATTATATATTATTATATTATATAATTTCTTAAAGATAAACAAAAAAAACCTTAACTCCTCATAAACCCTAAAGTATAACGAGGGTGTCATGTTTAATTAACTTTTATTTGTTTATTTATTTTTGATTTAATTTTAGATGGAATTTGTTCCATCAAAATAAAAAAATATTGGGAGAGGATTTGCCTTGTCTTGCAATGGAAGTGAAACGAATTGAGAATATTAGCAATGATGCCAGTATGTTTCGGATTCGTTTATTCACATATTAATTTCAACTTCTCTTTTTCTCATGTGATTTTATCTTCTATTAATATACTATTATATGCGTTTGTCAGTGAAATCAGTGCTTTCTTTGTCATGTAACTTCTTGTTTTATTTTCTCTTGTCAAATTATATTTGATTTTTAATTGTTTTTATGTTGTTGAATGTATAATTAATTAGTTAAAGGTTGATAATTAGTTTAAAAAAAATTGGTAAAAAGGTATAACCGGAACGATTTGAGCAGTTCACCGTACATAATAGTTCGATTTCTATTCAAAGAAAAAAACTGACTTGATTGGTTCGATTTTTTTTCTTGCTCATGATAAGAACGATCTTGAATTATTAATTGACAGAGTTCACAGAGATAGACAAGAAGATAATGATATAGGAAGTTTGCATGATAGTATGGTTTGCTTTGAAAATTGAATAAATAATTATGAGTAAAATACAAACATACAAAATTGAAATTGATAGAATAATTACCTGATGAGTAAGCTTTCTGCGGACGAACAACACACCTAAGAGACTTAGACAATATACAGTTAGGTTTAAGCCTAAGGCTTGAACATATATATTTCATTAAAAAATTTTCCGCCGGATATGATGCATGAATTGACTTAGTTTCTCGAATTCTAGTTTAGGATTGGTCATGTTACAGTTTAAATTTGGTATTCAGGTTTTGATTTTTCCATGTGCACATCATAGTTTTCCCATGTGCACACTATTTATTTATTTTTATGCACAGATAAAACAACTAATATTGTAACTTACATCTCTTTTTAATTTTGATTTGACTGTCTTTTTAAATTTTTCGATATTTGTCCCTTGGCCGATCAATAGGTCAAGTATGAATCAGATCTATCAGATTTAGATTCAATTTTGATCCAATAATAATATATCAGTCCATATCCAAAAAATAGTCAGTTTGATATTAAAAGATCCAGATCCGATCCATATATCTAGATCCATCCCTTTTTGAAAAATAAAAATAGTTTATTTAATATATAAAGAAAATATGTTTTATTCATTTGTACATAATAACGCTTAGCCCCAATTTAATAATGTTTATTTTTACTCTCTTTCCATTTGTATTTACATATTTTTTAAAACATGTAATGAAAAAACATATTTGTTAAATCTGTTATAAATATTCTATCAATTATAAACTTTGATCATTTTTGTTACATTATATTAAAATTAATTATTTTATTTAAATATTTTATTAAACTAAAATTATTTTTAATAAATAATATAATTAATTCAATTCAATTTGATGAATTAAAATAATATAATTGGATTAAGTAATTATTGTTAATTTAAATTATTGATATATTTTATTTAATTATTTTTATGAAAAAATATAATTAGATTAATTGAACTAAATTAATTAATTAACTTTAATTAATTTAAAAATAAACAAAGTAATTAAACTAATCAAATTCTTTATTATTAATCTAATATTTAATTTAATTAATTCAATTAATATGAAATATGTTTAATTAAATTAGTTTTAATAAATAGCATAACTAGATTATTTTCAATATATTTTATTGTTATTGAATTGAATTATTTTTAATAAATAATATTGTTAATATAATATAATATTATATAATTAATTTATAAATTAAAATAAAATATATTTTATGAATTTTAATAAAGTTAAAAATAATGAAATTAAATACCTTGTTAATATAAAAATTAATTATTGTAAATAAAATTATTTTTCTAAATATAATTTCAATTTTTAAGGGTTTGCCCTTCTGTTTCGAGGGCATCTGATCCTCTCCTCCCCCATGTGATGGTGGAGGCGTTATATTTTCGCCTGAAGTCATTTTCTGTTAAAAAGGTTGGTTTTCGAAGTGAATGAGATGTGGGGAATCGAAAAAGAAATATTCTCCACGATGGGTGCCAAATGTTTGGCAATAAAAAATGTTACCGAAAATTGTACATTTTTGTCACAAGGGTACGAATTGACCCTGCACGACACCGACATAGCACAGGAGTTATGACATCACGGCAATGGATGACACAGTCTTTAAAAGGCACGGTACGAAATGAGGCGGGACACGAGACACGATTAAAACACAGCACGAGCACAGAAGTTTACCGGGCACAGCAAGGCACAGAAAGTAGGATTGGCATGGTAAGGAATGATACAAGCACGGAAGTTGGGTCGGGTATCGGGTACAACACGACACAAAAGTAGGACGGCTATGACACGACACTCACAGTTTCAAGCTCCAGCACTGCACGAGGCATGGAAAAAAAGTTATTAAATGACCAAAAAAAAAAAACTCGTAGGTCGAGGTAACCAAAAAAATCAAGATAATTTTGAAACAAATTTGACCTTGAAGATGATGGAATTAAGCTTCGGCCAAAACATGAAAGTTGTAGCCTTTCGAGTTTTTTTTTTCCAACCCAATTTTATATAAAAAATACATTTGTAATTTAATTATCTGAAAAATAACCTTAGTAGAATAAAAGAAATATTCATGTTCTTTAAGAACTTAAGATAAATAATTAAATAATTTTATTTATTAATTAGAAAAATTTACATTTTTTTAGATAAATTATTCAAAAGATTATTTTATAAGCTATTGGACCTAACTCGATAACCCTATTATTTACCCTTGACTGGGTAGAAAACTTTGAAGGCCCAATCTGCCAACCCAATAACAAGAGGCATTTTGTGTGCCACTCTGTCAACACTTAGCGTTTATGCTCTCCTTCTATACTCAGCCGCTAGCTAACCAACACCTTGGCTCTTTTAGTTTTAACTCGATGTACAACAACATGAAAGTGGCTCTTTTATTCTTTTGACTTTATCTGATTTGCAACCCAGTACGATCCTCCTTTTCTAAGACCTCTAAACATCTAAATAGATACAAAAAGTCTCCAAAACTCCGTGTCCTACATGACAAAAGCACACACAAAGAGGATAGGGCATTTTTAATGACAATTATAAATCCTAATTTTCTTTGAATGATTTTAGAAAACACTTTGGTTGAACCTGAATAAGGGATGAATTGAACACCGCCTTAGTATGCATATATCCATGTAATAAGTTTTATTGTTGGTTGTTTGATTCTAAAAATACTGGATAATCCTCAGTCGATATATATATATATATATGAATATAGTTTAATTATTAGAACTATGACGTTAATCTTGATATGCTATTCATATTAGTT